>CAUYQU010016323.1:0-65686 GCA_963574635.1 Cheracebus regulus
TCTTGCTTTGTCAAAGGACCCAAAGGGAAAGCATCAGGATTTAGGATTACAGGACTTCAACCTTGAAAATGAGTTCCTGGCCAGGCACGGTGGCTCATGCCTGTAATCCTAGCACTTTGGGAGGCCGAGGCAGGCAGATCATGAGGTCAGGAGTTCAAGACCAGCCTGACCAATGTGGTGAAACCCCATCTTTACTAAAAATACAAAAATTAGCTGGGCATGCTGGCACGCGCCTGTAGTCCCAGCTACTCGGGAGGCTAAGGCAGGAGAATCGCTTGAACCCGGGAGGTGCGGAGGTTGCAGTGAGCCAGGATTGTGCCACTGCACTCCAGCCTGAGTGACAGGGTGAGATTCTGTCTAAAATTAAAAAAAGAAAAAATAGAAAATGAGTTCCTGGGGTAGTTTGTGCCAGTGCCCCCCTCTCTTAAGACAAGACTTTAACCTTAATAGTCCCATTTTAGCAGGAACTCTGCAGAAGGAGCTCCCATAATAGTTCTTGGTACCTTGTTCCACAGTTTTTAGCAGCCTTCCTTTCGAGAAGCTCTTTCCACACATGCCCCTCTAAATTAAAGCTATTTCCTTATGTCCAGTCAAAAATGTGATAGTCTGCTAAGACATTATCTCTCTAAGAAGGGTACTGGAAACCCCAATATGGAAAATCTCTTAAATGGCATACACACTTGGAGGCAGTTATTTGTTTCACAATAAAACCAAAAACCTAAAATCATGCTTCCCTGAAGAATGTCTTCTTTGGTTCTCTTAAGTGACTGTGTATACATCATTAATGACTAGACAGAAAAGCTTTTTTTTTCTTTCCCTCAGTTGGGAGTAGGTAGATGTGCAGGCAGAGAAGATAAAAGTGCCAGCAAACTAATGTTTACTGAAAGTTTGACAGAATTGCTGATATAGTCCTTGGAAAAAATAGAGATATCCTTACATTGATAGACTGATATAAAAACATCAATTCACGTTCCACTTTGCTGGAAAGAAATGGGGTTCAATTGTACTTGAGAGTGAACCTTTGCCCTACATTTCTCTAGAAATTTCTCTAGCACCTAAAATCTAATGGTGGCTGAGCCCCCAGTTAAGTCTGGTCTTGAACAAGTGGATAAGTGGGGGATATAGGAGTTGTTTACTCTCCCGATTAATGCTCTTTTTCCATCGTAAAGTGATCTTGTACTATCTTGTATTTTCTCACCTGGGCACCCAGTACTAAAATAATGGTAACTTTTTCTGTCCTGTTCCGAAGATGATATCTGAGAGGCTAATGGTTGATCAAAGCCTGAGGCATTACTCCCTCCCAGGCCGGTTTACATTTTAAGGAAAGACTATGGGAAAGCAACATTATTATTCAAAGAATGATACTATCGTGGTGGAAATTCAGACATCATAGAGAACTGATGGAGGCTATACTTGGACTAGGGCTGGAAGCAGAAGGGACTCTTAGGAAAAGATTTCAAATGACTCCGGGTCAGGGACCCAAATACTTCTGTCCATGAGACCACATCAGAATGTCCAGTTGAGCAATCCTTCCCTTATCCCACATCTTGAGGCCCTCCCTTTCTTGGCAACATGCCAAGCACAGGACAAAGGCAAAATGCAACACCTTGGCCAACGCAGAGGAGTATGTTGACCATCCACACAAAACAAAACACTGTGTACTTTCAGCTTTTTTCCCCAAAACAGGTGCTGATGCGATGAAAGGCTTGCCGCTGAGTGGAAGAATGTGTTGGAAGGCATGTAGATGCCATTCTGACACCCTGGCCTGCCATCGTCCTCACAGGAAGAGAAAAGGGTGCGGCTGAGAAGTTCTGCCTGGTCATGGTGGGGAAGGAGGGGTGATGTTACTGTGACTTGGCTGACTGTAAGTTCTTGGGTACTATCAGAAATTCATATTCCAGTCTCAAAGTCCTGTACTTTCCATTGAGCCCTTGAGCTAGCAAGGCACTGAGAATGTTAGCAGGCTCTGTGAATTATTCACAATGCAGAGGGACTCTTCCTAGAGCAGCAAAGGCTTGTTTCTGAAACACAAAATGTAAGATTGCCAAAGTAGAAAAAAGCATATTGAGACTATATGTTTCGTTAGACTTGATGGCCTGTCCTATATCTGATTCTTTGGTGTTGTGACTCACCACCCCCCCAAAAAGATGATGAGTTGAAAACAAAGGCTCTATTTCCAGATGAACAGTTTCCTTTAATTTCCTTCTTCCCCCATTTTCCAACATCCAGCTCTGTCCTTTCTTCTCCTATTATTATAAGTTTGGTTGGTTTAGGTAGATTTATCTCAAACTACCTCTGAGCCTCCTTTTAATTCTTGGAAGAAGGAAACAGAACTAGTCACCTAATTTTTGACGAGTGTTGGGCATTTCCTGCAGTGACCATGGCCGCCAGGTGTGTAAACTCTTCCTTCTTGAAGCTGTTGTCTCATGGATGGGCTGAGTTCAAGATGTCTCGAAAAGACTGCGCTGCTAGAAGGCCATCTTTTTAGTATGTTAAGACAAAACAATCATTATTTACAAGCTGTGGTTTGTGAAATGGTACAATAACTATTTGCACACTGTTTTCTATTGACCTATAGACCCATAACCTGAGCTCTCCGAAGCTATTGGTGAGTTCTGTGGGAATGGAGAGGAAGATCCTTCTAAATGCCTTAACCTCTCAGCATCTAAGTCCACTAGGGGTATAGTCTACCTGATTCTTTTGGATTTTTTTGACCAGATAAGTTATTTACCCCTGTTATTTATTGGAGGTGCCTCTTGCAATGCTGAATTTGCTTCTTCAAAACCATGTAGTTGATGACTTCTAAGGGAATGAAGTTGACAAAGTATAGGGGATATGATTACCCCAATCAACTTTATCCTCTTAGTATCATGATCACCCCAATCAACTTTATCCTCTTAGTATCATGATCACCCAAATAAAATTTATCCTCTTAGTATCATGGCCCTCAGCAAACTTTTTTTAGTACCAAGGCCCAAGGGAGAAAATCAATGATATGGTCTCTACCCTGGTCCAAATAACTCCAGATCCCATCTATCTCCCTTTCCAAATACCTGCTTCCCCAAGTAACTAATTAGGAGAGGTTTCTGGATACCCACCTCTCCTCCTGCTGCCACAGATTCAATTCATGCTTTCAATATATTTGTCTATTTGCCTGGATGACTAGAAGAGCCCCCTGGCTGCTTCCCACCTCTGCCTCCAGTCTTGCACTTCTGCAGTTCATCCTCTATAATTTAGACACAACAACTGTTCCAAAATGTGAATCTGATCCTTTCAGTTTCTTACTTAAAATTCTCTTCATTTATCTTAGGATAAAATCTAAGTTCTTTGCAAGCCACAGAAGACCCTTTACAGGTCTTGATCTCACCTTTCATCATCATCTCTACTGGAATCCCATATACTTATAGCACCCATTCCTCACCAGGGATTCCTTTCACATGCACTCCCTCCTTTTTGGAAAATTCTCTCTGAAACCATCTCATCTTATTTGGTTAATTTCTATTCACTCTTTAGGACTCACCTCAGAGATTTCCTCTATCTTGAGGCCATTTATAGTTAACTGCTATGGATTAAGTTAGAGCTAGGTATGGGGATGACCAACAACTTTGGGTTTGTTTCTGACAGAGCAGTATCTCCCTTTGTTTATGTTTTCTGTTTGCTTGCCTTTTTGTCTATAGACATTAAGTTTTTGAGGTGAAAACTGTGTCTTAGTCATCTTTCTAACTTGGGTACTTGATCAATAGACTAGGAGATTAGCAAATACTGGGTGAATAAATGTCTGACCTATGTCAGTATAGGCTAATTGCGCCCATTTAAGTCCCTCCCTCCCTCCCTTGTTTCCTTCCTTCTTCCATTCTTCTTTTCTTCCTTTCTTCCTTCCTCCTCCCCTACTTTCTTTCTTTCTCTTCTCTCTCTTATGGTTTGGAAGGGTTTTATTTTGTTTTTAAGTGCTACATATGGTATTACACTAGGCTTATTTATGCATCATTTTTTAGTTGAATGTCATCCCTGCTATTTCTTCCAGGTAACCCTGGTCAGTTAGATCCCCTCCACTGCCCCCTCCTAGATTTTTCTACTCTTATCATTTTATATACACACACACACACACACATATACATATATGTACATGGAGATTCCACAAAGGAATATATATATATATATATTTCTTATACATGGCCATGAGTATTATCAAACAACTGGCATAACACAGAACGATGGTCACCAGTTTCTAAATCAAAGGCTCTTAATTGTGTACTTCACTTTCCTGTCACACACTCCTGCAAGGTACTGAAGCAAAAGTGCCATCAGAAACAGCTGGGCTCCACAGAAGAATATAAAGTATATTATATATATGTTATGCACATACATCAATATGTTACATCTATTTTGCATGTGTGTGTGTGTGTGTGTATACATACACACACAGCCACACATACATACATATATATATGTACGTATATGTATGTTAATATCATGTCATGGCAAAGATAGTCCTGTTCTCAGTCATTTGGTTCCAGAAGAGTGGCACAAAGTGGTGAAGATTAGGGATAGAGGAGTAGAAATGAGCTCCAAGTGCTACGTTCCCTAGCTAGTGTCTAGTAAGGTTCCATTATTTCCTCTCTCAATTCCCCTTACCTCTGAGGCTGGGACATCCTCAGAGTCTTTGGTAGTCATTAACATTGTCCATTAAATTTTTTCCAGACACATGATAGGATTGCACTTACTTGCTTAAATGGAAGCAGAAGGGCCACTTTCAGACAAATGCTCCTAGAGCAGAGATGTGATTCACCACTCTCAGAAGGCAGCTGCTCCATCAGCTTGGTCCCAGAGTGAGGACAATGATGAGCAGGCAATGGAGAGCAGGAAGGGAGGAAGGGATAAGCTTAATTGGGTGCAATTAGCCTACATTGACATAGATCAGGCGTCTATTCACCCACCAACTTGTATTGCCATACACTAGGGTTGTGAGACAGACCTTCATTATGTCAAGTCACTGAGATTTGCAGGTTATTGGTTACCACAGCATAATCTGGTCTTCCTCCACTGATACAGAGCCACTGAAATGGAGTTTCTTTCCCACTAAATCCTCCTGGTGGTGATTTCACAGGGAAAGGTGGCCACTACATGATAGTAACATAGATATACGTACATATATGTATGCGTTTGCATATATATTTCCCTGCTGCTCCTGCTGCCCTGAGCTAACCTCTGTGGCTGGGGAGACATGGTTCTTCATCCTCACCTAATTTGTTCCTGACACTCTTATCAGTCGGGACTTGAACCATTGCTTTGCCACCATGGACACCACTCCCTTTGGGGAACTATGCCTGCCTCACCAGGCTTGAATGCAGGTCAGGCTTCCTGTGGCATGAAGAAAATCCATTTTTAGTAGAAGTGGGCACTGTGTGTGTTGACACACAGCAGCAGAGCCAAGAGCTATGGAGAGAGAGAAACCTGCCAGTTTTGTGAGCTAATGAATCTCTCCCAGTTCTTAAACTAATCTCAGGTGTTTATCTGACAGTTGAAACAGAAATAATTCTTACGAATTCATCCAGTGATATTAAATCTTCTCTCTCTGAGTGATCCTGTTTCCCCATTTTTCTTCCCTTTATGTTATGGTGGCAAGTATACAAGTGACCCCAGGGCCTTGGACATCATCTTGGTAAACAGGCACTCAGCTCCAAGAGCCTCAGGGCTATGCAACCATTAACTGCTCTTAGCACCCACTTCAACTTCCTGAAGACAACTGGAACCAACTCAGCGAAAAGGCCTCTGAACAGATAAAATGCAGTCTATACAACTCATAGTCAGCCTCCTGAATATTACTCTAAGGATTATCTATTCATAAAACCTCAGAGTTAATTTCCTCTCATTGTGCTGAAGATGATAATACTTTCTCAATTTTCTTTTACCTTAGAATAGAAATAGTCAATTTGAAAGGATGGGGGAGGGAGTATTTTTCCTCTTAGTGGTAGAAAGTGACACTGGATAGTCCATTAAAGGGGAGTCAGAAAAACTGCAAATGACAAGCAAAATGCCTCAAGACTGGGGCCATAAGATGTTAGAAAAACAGTGTTTGATATGACTGATGCTCTCAGCATCTCACTGCACATCACCCCTTTTAGCTCTGTGCACAAGAAGACGCTACTAGTGATGACCTTAAGTCAATATAACGTTAAGTTATGTTTGGGATCTTTGGTTTATTAAGGCAGGAGGCTTTTTAATTTAATTTAAAAAATATGATATTGTGAATTGTTTCAAATGCTTGGCAATCAAAAAATTAAATCCCCATTTTTTTCCCCCTGGCAAATTTATTTATGTAGAACAGCCCTTTCTCTGATAGTGCTGAGTCCACGAAGTGAACTGTATTGTTTATCAATATAAATAATTTACAGTACAGACATATTTATCTTGTTTGTGTTCAATGAGATAATGTTTGCGAATGTGTTTTGTAATCGGTAAAATACAATACAATGTTCTTTATCATCGTGCTCCCTGGAAATCCTCAATGACATTGATATTCATTGGCTTTTCTTCCTTAGGAATCCCTGGATGAACCATTCTCAATGTTTAGTGTACGTAGAGTTCCTCTGGGAAGCTTGTTGAGAGTGCAGATTCCAAAGTCTCTTTCTTAGTTACACTGATTTAATGAATTTGGGGTAGAATCCAGAAGCCTGGATTTTAAATAAGAATCACCCCTCACATACCCACCCACCTCCACCGTTCCAAGTGATTCTCACACAGGCAGTCCAAAGTCTAACCTTTTACAAAACACAGCTCTCTGCTGCCCTACAGCCCCCAACTGCCCTGGGATGGTTCCCCTTTTCACCTTGTGCCTGAAAGGAAATCTTCCCTCTTGTACGGTGGCTAAGTCAGAACCCAGACCTGAGTCATTGAACAGGGGGTGGAAACCATAAAATAAAATAGAATCTGGTTGAGGTGACTGGAATAAGTTGCAGAAAAAAAAATAAAGACTTCCTAAGTCAAGTTTTAGATGGTGGTATAATTAGAATTATTATCCATTATTTATGTGGCAGATGATGTTCATGAGGTGCTTGATGACTCTGTTAATAGGCAGTGGTTCTGCTGAAGGGGACGGTGACATTGGTTGTTCTTCCTGCTGCCGCCCTCCCGCTGTCTCTGTTCTTCCATCGAGCCCAGCTGGTTCTGATGGCATTTTTGCTTCAGCACGTTGCAGGAGTGTGTGACAGGAAAGTGAAGGAACAGTTCAGAGCCTTTGGAATAGCAACTGGCGACCATCTTTGTGTAGTCTGCCAGTTGTTTGATAAAACTCATGGCCATTCCTTGACCGCCATCTCTGTGTTAGACATTTGTTATCGATGACCTCATTAAATACTCATAACAGCCTTTCAAGTAGACTTTATTTCTTTAAAGATGAGGAAACTCAGGTTCAAAGAGGTTCAATGACCTGCCCAAGGCAACGGAGCCGATAAATAGTGCAACCAGGTGATCTGAGTCTAACATGCAGGGCTTTTCCACTACTGTCCCCAAGAGCCTCCAAGGGAAAAGCCCGCTAGGACTCTTTTGTCCCTGCAGGTCATCTTGGGTCTCATTAGTGCTTTGCTCTTGTTATGGTCAATAGTGACCCTTGCCCTCTCTTGCCAGATTCATTTAGTCCTCTCTGCTTTTTCCCAGTGTCAAGGCCTGGACTGCTCTATAAAGGGGCACTATTGGCAGAGTAGGGGTCAGTCTTAACCTGAAGGTTTCTGAGAACAAAAAGCACCGGGTATGTGTCATCCGTCCTCTGTCAATGGACCCCATTAGCTTTGCTGTTGCCTTTGCTATGACAAATAATTTTTTCCTTCTTTCACCTGAATACAGCCTTTCGAAAAGTCAAGACCTATTATGTAAGGCTGGCATGTCCTAGGAGAAAGGGAAAACACAAAGTTAAGCATAGCCTGTCAAAACCAGGGGCAACTGGGCTTGAAAAATCCTTGCTCTTCAGGGGCAGTGATATCCCGGTTTAGTGTAATGAAAGTCATTGTGCCCAGTGTCCTCTAACAATCTGACTTTAATGGGGTTACTATAGCTGGGGTAAAGCATTTTATATGGAACCAGGTTTACATTATCCTACTCTTTAGAGATCTTGCTTGCAATGCTGTTCAAATCCTTTAATCCATAAATAGGATTCCAGACAGCACTGGGCTGCCTTCCAAAACTGTAATCTTCCAGTATATGAATTATTACCAAAAGATTAGGGTGTTTCTAGTAATAACATTTCAAATAAATCAGCTTTCATGGAGGAACAACAAACTAATATTGGAAATAACAATATAAAGACATTTATATAGCCACTTGCTAGAATAACTTTCCTAACCAGGGGCTTCTTTTCTCATTTACATTCATTCTGTTCAAAAAGTCTTTTTTCATTTATCATCTGCTGCTGACGTTAGCCATAAAGCATGCCACATGTTCCCCTGTCCTGGGACTCTTTGATAGCTGTGAAATTACCAGTTCTGTTTACCTTGGGATGGTCAGAGATGTTGATACTGTTCCCAGAAGCTGTAGGTCCCTTTGGACTTCCTCTTTGATTCCAGGAAAGTGTGTAGGAAGGAGCTACAGGTACATTTCAGGCAGGAAAATACTCTTTTGAGGCTTCATATCAAAGATTATAAATGAGATTATGATGTAGAAGAGAGAGTTCCTTGCATGGCTTTAGGGATTGAGTCCTTTTTGGTGGCACAAAGATCTACTGGCAGTAAAGATTTACTCAGCATGTACATGCCATGGTGATGACCCCGAGGCTGTGATGTGAGGTAAGACGACTTGCCTTATACCTTGATGAATTCTGGCTTCTTCACTCACCAGTCTTAGGAATACTGGGCACATTTCTTTGCATCTTTGTTCCTCTATATTCTCATCTATAAAATGGGGATACTTATTACCCTATGGGATTATTGAAGCTAAATGAAGTATCAGTGGTAAAGTTAGAATTCATACTATGACTTTTTTTCTCTCCTTTTTTACTCTTCTTTTAAACCATTTGAGTTCATGGTGATGTGGCTGATAGATAGTGAGGGGCTTCCTTCTCTTAGCCACAGATGGCTGCTTTGAGAAATGCCTCCAGGCTAGAAGCAAAGATATTTGCTCAACGCCCATTTTTGTGGCTTATGTCTGTGACCTTGAGTGAGTTGTCACACTTCTGGATCTCCATTCGATCTTCTATTACAGGAAGTGTCTACCTCCTTTCTACCTTGCCAGGTGAGGAGGCAGTAAAGCCAGTATACTTACATGAGCTCACATTTTAAGGAGACATTTCATAGTCATAGAATTTTAATGCTAGTAGAGGTTATATAGAAAGAAAAGAAATTAACATTTATTAAACGTACTCACCATATTCAAAGTACTTTATATGCTTTGCCATATTTAATCTTAACAACCCCGTAAGGAAGGTGGAGTTATGCCCAATTTACAGATATGAATTCTGAGGCTCAGAGAGCCACTTTTGGTTAACTTATTCCAGGTCACACAGCTAAAATGTGGTGGAGACAGATCTCAAAAACTATGGAACTCCAAAGTCTTCCTATTGCACTGTTTTTATCCTCCATGATTCTTATTTTACAGATGACCAACAGAATTGGGACTTAAATCATTCGTCCATGGACTTAGCTGGTTAGTGAAAACACAGGACTAGAACCTAAGTTTCCTGATTGCTATTCCTGTGCACCAACTCCCCATCCAGCCCTGAAAATTGGTATACATTGCCTAACCTCACCGTCTGTCTTATATTATTATTTCAAAGATGCTTTGTTTTCATTTCTGATGGGTTTTCTACAGACACAGTCTCCTGACATTTTAGTTCTAAGACTCTTCTTATATGAAAAGGTTGGAATAGTTGATTTCTTTGGTTCCTGCTAGCTCAAAAATTCTATTATTCCTATGACCCTCCATTCCCCATAGTAGTTAATGATCTGTAAAGAAACACTTAAATGCACAGGTTTACTACCTTCTCACTCTGCAAGCTAGAGGGAAGCCAGCTATTATTATGGTTTCTTCAAAAGGGAGATCTGAGACCCACATTGCTTGAGCAACTAACTCAAGGACATAGCTCATCAGTGGCTGAGCCAGGCTTGGAATACTCGAAGAGGATTGTGTTTTGTTCACCTGTTAACCTCAACCTTTAGCAGAGAGGCTGGGAAACAGTGTGAGCTTGTTTACAGTAGAATAAATATGCTTGTGCATTAATGAGCCATGAGTGAAGTTGGACCCAGGCTTTCCAACTCTAAGTATGGGCTTCCATTAGCAGCAATCTTTCCCCTTCAAACCTTTTGTAATGAAGGAAATGTGCTTGTTTGCTAAATGCTTCATAGGTTGGGATTCCTAAAAGCCAAGTGGCCCCTCAGAGTACATCTCAAAAAGTGGAGGTCTTATTTGTTATTTGCAGATCACTGGGATGGTAGGTCTAAATTCAGACCTGGGAGGATGGATGAGTGAATTTGCACACACCACTCCAATCTACTCCCACTCTTTCAATTTAAGGCAGCATTATTATATTATTAATGGGATGGGAGAGGGGATGCCTGGAGAAGAGATATTTGTGAAATGTCTCTTCAGATTAAAGGAGCTTTGAAATGGAAAAGCATTAGCCCTCTGATTAACTGAGCCCTGCACTTTACATTTTGGACTTTAAAAAAGAAGAGAGAGAAAAAAAACCACTGTGTTTTTGGAAGCTTGTGTCATTTTTTTTTTTCCCTTTCCCTTTCCAGCCTTCTGCTTAGCTGCCCCGAAAGGCAGGCAGTGATGAATGGAGCCTACTACAAAAGAAAGCCGGCGGGCACACATGGGTCCGGTGCTGTTTCTGTCAGGGCGGCTCAAAGGGAAGGCCGCACCACACGGTGAGTTCCCCCTTTTCCCCCTAAACAAATGTTGTTTTTACTGAAGTGGGGCCGGTCTGATTTAATTACAGGGGGAAAGAGAAAGAGGCCGTCCGTCCATTCTTCTGCTCCATGAGAAGTGACATTGGCAGGCTTGGGTGGGATGAGAAGCAGAATGCACCAGTCCTCAGGGCCCCTGGTTCAATGACTCTTTCTGCCTTGATTTCCCCATCTGTCAAAACCCGAACAAAGCTTTCCTAGCTGTCTCGGGGGTGTGGAAGAACTGCTTTTATAAATTAATCTGATGACACAAAGTGTGGGAAAGGGGAGAAAGGGGCATGAGAGGGTCTGTGCCAACCAGCAGCAATGACTTCATACATTTGTTTCCTGTCAGTATGAGAGGTGGGGAGAGGGCTGAGTCAATGACAAGAATTGAGACATATTTTTCCTTGGGGAGTTTTTGGAATAGACCAGGTGCCACTCTTCACTTCCCCAAACACAGGCACAGATCCTATAATTTAGATGATATTTAAAATCACGAAGGCAGAGGAATGGACTTGACCTCTGGAAGACCTTTCCCAGAAGAGGATTCTGGGACACAGATTTTCGCAAGAAAGTCTGTGCTCTGAGCATCGAAGACAATGTATCTTCATTGAAAGGCGCTCCATCCTTCTCCCAGCTTGCAGCACAGGGATGGTTCCACTCATTAGCGGGCAGGCCTGTTTCTCAGGCGCTGGCTTGCTCTTCTTAAGCAACTATTGTCTCCTTTCCTATTCAGCTGTCAGCTCATTCCCCACAATGCCGCTGACTTTTAGCCTGAAAAGGGTCTTTTCCCTGCTGGGCAGTGAGGCAAGCGCCACCTAAGGGGCTGCAGCCCCTCCTCTCTGCTTTAGAGAAAGAGCCAGCATCCTCCTAATACCATCCAGAGATCTTAGCTGGCCCGAGCCCAGTGAAAATAAGTAGATGTGAAGACGAGTAAATTAATAACTTACTCTATTTCTAGACACCCCTCGGGTTGGGTAAACAGGTTATGTGGAGGCAAAAAAGGTTAGTTTAGGAGTAGAAAACATGAAACACGATGACAAATCCAGAAGGTCAATTGGACCATGCATTTATTTTTAGAGATTAGGCAAAGCCCCAAAGATACCATGCAGTGTTACCTGGGAGAAGTACTGCTGAGGTTCTTGTTTTCATTCTGGAACTGACCAGTTAGTCTACCTGAATCCAACATGTTGCAAGACTAGTGACTGTTGGTAAATCACTTGACTAGAGGATGAGCCTAATGCCTCTCTGTACCAGCTTAAAAACAGATCTGCTCATGAACGTATTGTGTTTTATGGTACATAAAAGAACAGCAGTCTTAAATTTAGAAAACTGTTTTGTTCTCTAGACACACCTCTCACTAGTTTGCCTTCTGGATTCCAATTTATATTAAAAATAGATTGAGAAAAGAGGAAGTAGAAAAAATACTATAATTCTTTTTTTTTGGAGGCAGGGTCTTGCTCTGTTGCCCAGGCTGTAGTGCAGTGGTGTGATCGTAGCTCTCTGTAACCTTGAATTCCTGGGCTCAGGAGATTCTCCCACCTCAGCCTGCTGAGTAGTTAGGACCACAGGTTCATGCCATCACACCCAGCTAATATTTTAAAAAATATATGTATAGAGACAAGGTCTTGCTTTGCTCCCCAGGCTGATCTCAAACTCTTGGCCTCAAGTAATCCTGCCTGGCCTCACAAAGTGTTGGGATTGCAGGCGTGAGCCAGTGTACCTGGCTCTGCAATTCTATATACTGGAGTTTTAGTGATTATTATTGAGGAAATGTTTCCAAAAAATGAAAAATAATATATGGCACCCTCAAAACCACTCATCTTTCTCTTGACTCCTGGGGTGGCTCTGGGTAAACCCTATTTGAAATGCCCTGGGACAGGGACAGGCTGGCTGCAGAGTTGCCACAGCATCTGTCCTGCCCATGCCGGTGATGGAGGCAGGTGAAATCCTGGCTTGGGGAAGATAGCAAGGTGAAAAGTTCATGGTATACTTGAAGCTGAAACAATGAAAATTGTATATCCATTAGAGGGAAGAGAAGAGGGAATTTCTAAAATTGCTAATGGGACTAATTTGCCCGTTTTCCCTTGAGAAGCAGGTTCATCCCCACTTCAGGATGTTACAGATCTCCTGCAGTTTCCTGCTGTCTTAAGAATTTTCTGTCACATGGCATCTCTTTTCTCCCTTGCTTTATTCTTTGGCATCCCCTTTTCTCCACCTCAGGCTTCCAGATAATCAGTCTCATGATGCCAGGTGACTTGCTCCCATTCAGCATAATTGAGTCTTCACAGTTACTTGAAACTTCAGCCCCTTTGGAGCTGGCCAAGCCTGGTAATTAAAATGTCCTCTTCATCTTTAATTGCTTCATTTAACATCTAGTGCAATGGTCTAGGAGAGTGTGTGCCCTCTGCAATGATCTGGTGTGCCCTGGATAACTGACAAGCAGCACCTCTTGCCCCTGGCTCAGGAAGATTAGTCTGTTTGGGGGCTGAGCATCTTCAAATTCCAGCCATCCTTTGACCCACTGTGCTTTCTCACTTGCTTAGGAAATGTAATTTTAATTTCCTCTGCCTTCATGGGCACCAAGTGGGGCCAGTGTCTGCCCCACCCTCACACAGAGAGAGGATATTGCATCTCCCAGGAACTTTATCATCGCACAGCCCACATACTCTTACCTGGGTCAGGTGCAAGGGAGTGGGGAGAAGCTCAGGGCTGGGAGGAAAAAATCTGAGTCTGAGTCGCAGCTTCACAGCTCTGCCAGTTCCTAATGGGGACGTGGGGGCCAGGCCCTTGCTGCACTCCCTCCAGCCTCACTCTCCTCTCTTGCAAATGGTGCATTGACATCGACACCACAAGGTTACAGGTGGTGGTGGGGGAGGGACCAAATGAGGGAAGTGAGAGAAGTCTGGTAATGTCTTAAACAAATGAAAACAGAATGTAAGTTAAGATTGTGGCACAGAGGCCATCTGGGATCATGAATGTGACTGACTAAAAGAGATGACCTCTGCCTTGCATCCTCTAAGCGTGGCTGTGGGAGGGAGGGTGGAAGAACCCTAGACATGAGTTGGGTATGGCAGGAGGGAATGATGATGCTTCCAGGGGGAATGCTGCTGCAGGTAGCCTCCAGATCATGATTCTTTGCCTCCTCTTCTTAGCATTGATTCTCCTAAAGAAAGTATGGTTGGGTGGCAAGAGCAGGTCCCTTCCTGCCAGAAGAATTTCATGGTGCCACCAGAAATCACTGATGGGGTGGCAGGAATGGGGAACAGTATCTCTTGCTGATCATTTAAAGAATTGGTCAATGTGGAAAGATATGGTTACATTTTTCTAAAATGATTTCATGTGTTTAAGTCCCTTAGAGAAAATCCAGCAAAGTGAGCTTGAGCATCCTGGGAGCAGAGAAAATTACATTGGTGTTACTAAGACCTCTCCATGCTGAAAGTGTAGATAAAAGGCAAATGTTTCACCATGTCCCTCTGGATTTGTAAATGAGCTTAATAATACTTTGAATCGAGTAACTTCTACCTCTTCAATCAAAAATATTAGAGCTTCCTTTTGTAGAAGGTGTGTGTGTTTGTGTGCATTCCTATGTAGACCTGTGCATGTTTGGGTGGATGGGACATGGGGAGAGGAGAATCCATCATCTGAATGGGGGTGAGATGATATGGGAAGAAAATGCTAAGAACTGGGCTTTTTGAACTGGTCTGGTGATTTGGAGAAAAATTGACCCTTGGTTAATGCTAGATATTGCAAGTAAAAATACAGGATGCCCAGCTAAATTTGAATTTCGGATAAAAAACAAATACCTTTTTAGTATACACATTTAGCATGAAATATTTAGAACATACTTATAGTAAATAATTATTTGTTGTTTCTCTGCAATTCAAATTTGGATGGACATCCTGTGTTTTATCTGGCAGCCCTACTTGGGATGGAGTGGTGTGCAATAGCAGTGTCTTTGGACTATGAAATAAGTATACAACTATTAGTGTTCTTCCAATGTTTATGGTGTCTATAAGAATCAGACACCTTGTACCCAATCAAGTGTTTGGAAAATATTTTGTCGTATACTGGAGAATAATAAATATGTTGAGAAAACCATCTGGTTATTCAGCACAGAATCACAGAGTTCTGCGTTTATTCAACATCAATCTTTTTAAATCCTTTCATTAACAAAGCATTTACTGAGCACCTACTATATCCCAAACATTCTGTTTGCTGCTTGAGTAACTAAGATAGAAACCAATTGTTACACTGTTTTAGCTGGACTACTTAGATTACAAGGCAAAAGGGGAGATCCATTCAAGAAAATTGAAGATGTCTTTTTCTCAGATAGTACATGTTTATTTCAGATTTCCTCTACATTTCTGTTCTGTTCTCTTTTCTGCCAGCCAGAGTTTTCTGCTTACTCATTTTCCTCATGATCCTAAATGTCTACCATGGTAGCTAAAATTATACAGCCTTCCAGTTCCAACACCCACCCTCAGTATCGGCAAGTATCTCTACTTCGCTTAAATCCTTGGAGAGAATTGGGTTGGCCAGCTTGTCTTTTAGATACTGGGTCACAGGGTGCTCTCCAGCCTTTGCTTTGATGGCTCTTGGGTCAGGTGTCCACCTCAGTTCAATCAGCGGTGACCAGGAGAAGGGGCAAGATAGTGCTGCAGATTGTCTAGTGTATTCAAAGTAATTGTCTAGCTCCTCACTTTCTCTTCCTCTCACACATTTAGTTCCAAAAATGTCCCCGCCTCAGTAAGCAATTATTTTTAAAGCTAAGTGGTAAAAAGTATAGACTGTGGAGTCAGACTGGCTGGATTTGGAACTTGGTTCCATCATTTTAGTTTCATTCTGCCCTCAAGAAAGTTATTTAAACCTTTCTTTTTTAAATTTTAAAAATTTTACTTTAGGGTACGTGTGCAGGTCATGAAGGGTTGTTGCATTGGTGCATACATAACCAGGTGGTTTGCTGCCTGTATGCCCCCTTTGACTATATTTGGCATTTCTCCCCATGTTATCCCTCCCCACCCTCTTTACCCTGTCCCTCCCCTAGCCCCCCTCAACTGCCCCCAGTGTGTGATGCTCCTCTCCCTGAGTCCACATGTTCTCCTTGTTCAACACCTGCCTATGAGTGAGAACATGCGGTGTTTGGTTTTCTGTTCTGGTGTCAGTTTGCAGAGAATGATGCTTTCCAGATTCATCCAAGTCCCTACAAAGGACATGAACTCATCTTTTTTTATGGCTGCGTAGTATTCCATGGTGTATATGTGCCATATTTTCTTTGTCCAGTTTATCATTGATGGGCATTTGTTATTGTACCTTTCTATGCCTGAGTGTCCTCACCCATAAAATGAGGATAATGAGAAGAATCACCTCATAAAATTGTTGCAACAAATACATGGAAAGCACTTGGAATGGATCAGAAGGTGGGCACTTAAGGAACAGTGGCTATTATTATTAGCATTTTCACATATACAGGCACATATTGACTCAGCCTCTTCCCATTAGGAGAAAATACGATGTCGTGACCTGTATTGCATCCAGAGTTGAAGTCAAAGGGCCTCTTGAAAGGGTTATTTTCAATCTCTAGGTGAGAAGCTCTATCTCTTCCCTGGTAGCATTCCAATAGACTTAAATGGTACATTTAATCAATACAAAATAGCAGATTAAAACATAAAAGTATGACAATAAAAAAACAAAATATAACAAAATTGTAATACTGATTCTTACTCAGAAAAGGAGGGAGAAAAACATGATAGAACACCCACCTTATCTTGCAGGATAGTCCTTTGGTCTTGCATATACGGTATCCTTTTATTCTTCTAAGTAGAGCCATTTGTTAGTGATAAACTATTGGAAGAAGTTGTTTGAGTAGTCCAGGCCTCTTTCTAAGACCTATTCCTGTTGGTGCCTGCAAAGGCCAGCATCTGTTAAAATAAGCCTGAGCCTTTTAAGAACAGCCTAGCACCTTTTACAAAAAAATCACCACTTGCCCACGGACACAGCTATAAAAAGCTGTACTGTCCTGTAAAGGTCAAATCCCATGTGCCCCATGGAAGCCTCAAGCCTCGGCCTCTGCTGCACAGAAGCATCAGCCTCTCCATGTGTTACTTTCATGTACAAATGTCAGCTTTTGTGTCTATCTCAAGGCCTCTCAATCAATGCATTAACCATTGAAGTTTGGGGGCTGATAATTGTTCTTATGTGTTAAATCCCTTTTTAAGTTTGTAATCAATTGAAAAATAGAAGAAAAATACATGGAGTTAAAACAATAGTAATACTAGAGTTGAGAACGTGTGGTTTGTATTTGTAATCAGACTTGTTTCAAATTATTCTTTCTTGCCAGTTAATCCCTAATAGTGGAAACAGAGAGACATGAGCCTCCAGGCCCACCACTGTGGGGCCACCTGAGACCCCCAGTTCTCTTTTGGAATTAGGAGTGGAACTGAGTGCCTTCACCCTGTGGACAGGCAGTTTCAATAACCCAGAAGGTGCTGAGTCAAGCATGCCTTATTTATTTACTTGCTGAGTCAAGCATGCCCCAGTGTCACCCAGCAGATGGTTCATTATATTTGCTGTGGAGGAATTAATGATAGGGAAAGAAGATCAGGATAATTTTTTGTCGAAACTTCAAAAATAACTGACCCTTCTATTTTTATGAGCAAGATTAAGAGTTGGGGAGAAGGAAAGGATAGTTTGTTGACTTTCCTTGCAGAGGAATGAGTGCCTTGTTCAGGGGGCACTGCTTGAGATTCTATGACTGTGTCTTAGTCCATTTGCTGTTGCTGTAACTGAGTAACTGAGACTGGGTAATTGATAAGCAAAAGACATTTATTTTGTATAGTTCTGGAGACTGGAAAGTCCAAAGTTGAGGAGCCACATCTCGTTGGCTTCTTGTGAGCGCCTTGTGCTGTTTCATAACACAATGGAAGGCATCACCATGTTCCCATCTCAGTGGAGCACTGAGAGGCAAACTGGCTTTTTAAAAAATTTTTACTTTTGAAACAGAGTCTTACTCTGTCACCTAGGCCATAGTGCAGTGGCATGATCTTGGCTCACTGCAACCTTCACTTCCCAGGTTCAAGCGATTCTCCTGCCTCAGCCTCCTGAGTAGCTGGGACTAGAGTCGCACACTACCATGGCCAGCTAATTTTTGTATTTTTAGTAGAGACAAGATTTCACCATGTTGGCCAGGCTGGTCTCAAACTCCTAACTTTGTGATCCACTCGCCTCGGCCTTCCAAAATGCTGGGATTACAGGCATGAGCCACCAAGCCCAGCTGCAAACTGGCTTTTATAACAGACCCCCTCTTGTGTAACCTATTAATCCATTAATCCATGAATGCATTAATCCATACGTGAGGGCAGAGCCCTCGTGACCCAGTCACTTCTTAAAGGCCCCAACTCTCAATTAAGTTTTAAGAATGTGTCCTGGAGGGGACAAACATGCGAACCATAGCAGACTCCAAGGCATTTGGAGGAAGCTTGTCCTTAATTTGGTACAGAAGGGAAATGGCATTTATCTTCTACCTGAGGGAAGAGATAGGGGTAAATACCTGGGGCAGAGTCAACACTGGACATTGGGATAAAGGAAGAGAACTCTGGAAGCACTTTTTGGACTTCCTAAGTTCCATAGTCATTGACAAAGGAAAATGAGAATAAAATCCCTTAGTTCCTCTAAGCTTCCTAGGATTCAACAGTAGACATTAGTGGGGATCCAGCATTCACCTGATCAACTAGCTTTTATTGAGATCTATTATATGTTTAAAGAATTATGCTGCCTACTGGACCTCAAGAAACTGGTTCCAATGGGAATAGCACACACGTGTGCCCCAATCCACAACCCCTCCCCACTACACAACATGCATCTGCTAGCGAACAGAGAGCAGAATTTTAATGCAGTGGGAGTTTGAAGAGGAGACAATGCTGGTTTTGTTTTGCCAGAGCCTTCAGGGAAAGCTTAATGGAGAGGACAACATTTCAGCATAACATTGAATGCCTGACAGGTTTTAAATAATTTGGAAGAAGAGATTGAGCATTACAGGCTCCGGTGGGGACAATTTAGAGAAAGAGAGCAAAAGCATTAGTTGTTTGGAAGAGAATGAGCAAAAGGTGTGTGTGTGAGAGTGTGTGTGCACATGCGCACGCACGTGCACGTGTGTTTAGTGAGGAGTAAAAGAGGAAGCGTGTAAGGATACCACACTAGAAAAATCTACGTATTTTTTCTTATCTGCAAAATAAGAGCCTTTTGTGCCTTTCCTAACTGACCTGTCCTGGGCATCTATGGTGCTGTTAATGTAATTCTTAAGAAGAACATAAATTCCACAGATGCCTTTTTAAAAACACACACACACACACACACACACACACACAGGCTATACACAGCCATTCCTAACCACAGAAAATGCTGTATTAATTTGATTCAGGAGCACCTTTTATGATAGCATCTTTCCAAAATACAAACACAGGTCTTGTCTCCTCTTTCTAGCTTTGAAATATCAGCCTCTGGAGACCTATGGGAAAACAGTTCCCTCTGTAGCCTCAGGGATTCCATCTCCATCCTGTGCCTCCTTTCCATGCATGTAATGCCTTCCTTCCCTTCTCCAAGTAGCAATTCATCTCCCTTCCCTGTGGTGAGAGGTACGCCTTTTTGCCTTTATCTGGAGAAGGGATGCCTATGCAACAGATATTCAAGGAAGTTACACACCCTACCCCTTCACCCCACCTTATCCCGACACACCCTATGACTGGTTTTATGGAGGCAACTATATCAGTCTTATAGTCCCCACAACTCTGGACTCTGCTGTTGAAAGGGGCATTGACTAATAAAAATCGGACTTTGTGGTGTGATCATAAGTGAAGACAGATTTTAAAGAAAGAAGAGGGTAGGATAAAGTGGCTTAGAAGAGCTTCATTGGTTGGGAAATGGGATCTGAACTGCATTGCTCAGGCTGAGGAGAGTTTTGGTTAGTTGTAAAAAGGGAGAGGAAGGAGTGCCTGATGGAAACTTTGATCGTGCTTTGGGCATTGATGATACAATATTGGATGAGGTCAGTAGAGGTTACGAATGAATTTCCCTGCAAAGCTCTTGGCACAGATACCTTGATTTTAAGGCTGTGTTAAGTAGATTTCTTTCTCCTATTTCCCATTCCTTCTTGGACTAGCCATATCACCAACATCAAGCTATAAAGAGATTTCTTTCAGCAAAGAAAACTCGTTACTAATTCTAGTCCTTTCTGAAAGGCTGCTGGTGATCAGCCAACCACCCCTCCATCCTCCCTCCTCCCCTCTTCTTGCCTCCCCAGGGCATTTTATTTTTTTTCTTCTCTCTCTCCAGGTTGATAGATTCCCTTGATATAAGAGGGAAAGGGAGCCGCCAAAGAGTTGTGTGCTGTATGTCTTCATCAATGTCTGGGCAGGCAAAAGTGAGAGCCTGATTCAATTAAGTGGAATACCAATGGGGAAGGAGACGTGGCTGGTACGGTTTTAGGGGAGGATAGCGCTAAATCAAGCACATAATTTCCAAAGTGCCACCCATCAAAATCAGCTCTTAACAAGTCTGTGGTAAATTTTTAAAAGAACATTTGAATGATGAAATGACCATCTTTGAGATTCTCTTGCAAGTAATTGAGCAAAATTCCCTGGTGGAAAATGTTTGGCATCAAGTTCTTAAAAATGCTTGCTCCTCTTTTTTCCTAATGGACAAAGGCACAAACAGTCTCAAATCACATGAAGCACAACTTTCCTTTCCAGCCTGTAATTACTGTGGGGACCCAGAGGGGTGCTAGTTAAGGACTCTGTCAACTTGTCCATTAAAAGAGCTGGAGTTAAGTGGGAGTCTCTGTGTGTTTTCCTTATTTCTTTTTCCTCTAATTTTTTTCTCTTTTTTTCTGAAGGAGTTCAGATCATAGGGAGGCTGAAACTTTGACACAGATTGTCAATGGGGGAGCACATTATCCTCAACCAACTTTACAATACTTAGAAGCAAAATGAGAGCTGCTTTGATTCAGAGGGGACCCAGTTGTCTTTCTGGCCCATATTGTGTTCGAGGTTTCTGCTGATTTGGAGAGTGGGTTTATGCTTGCTTTAGAATTGTCAGGAAAAACAGAAGGACCTGGTCCCTTGCTTTGAGGGCACCGGGAGGCAGACGCCGATGGTTCATGCCCATCCAGGAAGTGACTTACTCCCTTCTCTTGTTCCGTCTCGTGTTGGTTGCCAAGAGAAGTGGGGGTAATGCTGGGCTTTCCATTGAAATGTTCCCCAATTAAAGAAAAACAGGCAACTGGAATGCCAAGAATTATTACTGAAAAGCATTTCTTCTTTCAGTTATTTTCAATTCGAACTGCTGGTGTTCTAGACCCAAATGGGGAACTTGTGCACTCTAAGAAGAAAAGGGCACAGGAGCAGGGGTAGAATGGGCTTCAGAAACACACTGATCTGTGTTAACTCTGGGCTTACATAGCACCCAGTCAGGAAGACAGAAGCCAAGGGTGTGGGAAAACTGTAACATTTTTGTAACAAGTAAAGAATTAGATAACTCCTTACGGAAGGAACAAAGAGTCAGTGCAGATCTTTTGGACTATGTGATGCCTGACTCGTTTCCTTCTTAAAGACTTCAAGTCACTCCCTGTCTGTTAAGGGACATATAAACTCATCCTGGTGGGCATTCAGGACAATCTAAGGCATGGGGCTGTCCTGCCTTTGCAGCCTAAGCTCTCCTGTGCTCCCCTAGCTATACCCTGGGTACCAACTAAACTCATTTCTTCCATGTCCTGGGCCAACCTTCCCTCTTCACTCCATGACTTTGTTCATGTTGCTCTGCCTGCCTAAAATGCTTTTTTCTCAACTCCTAGTTTTTTACCAAATATTGTCCGAGTATTTACCAAACATCATTTCTCTAATGTATCCTTTCTTCATTCAACCAGCTCTAAGCTCCCCTCCCTCCTCTGAAAGCCCCTAGTACTTAGTTCTTCCTCCATTGACAGTACGTATATTTGGATATTTTTATATTTCCTTTCTTTCTAGGGTTATGAATAACATTTGTATAATCAGCAGGCACCAATTCCCCAGATTTTGTCTGATACCCTAGTATGGAAAGCCAATTCTATTACTTGCCCATTTGAGAAGTGTTCTGATTTCTTTTCACTTTTACTGGGGTTTCAGTTGTAATGGAAGATCAATTATGTTCAAACATCCCGGAGAGGTAGGTTGAACAGACTGCCTCCTCCTTTGTGCAGTTACAGGATTTGGAGGAGTCTCTTCCAGAGAAAAATCTCATTATTCTTTTGCTGGTATTTTGAAAATTTTTTGACCAGAGAACCAGGCCTCTGGTTCCCCAGTGAGAATCACAGCTTATATACAGATTCAACTGGAAGAGACAGAAGAAGTGATTCAAATTCGTAGTAGGCAATAAATGCCTCATATAAATTTTTTGTTAAGAACACATTGTGATGGAGACTGTGGCTCTGTCTAAAAATGAAAGGAAAAAAAAGTATGCAGATTTTTTCTTCTAGTTTTTGAGAAAAACTAGATTTCTCAAAATTTAGCCTTGGATCAATTTGCAATGAGAAATTCCTTAAATCGGTAGGATTTCAAATCGAATCTGTCCATTTCCCAAATCCAGGCATTCCTTGACTTCTCTAGGCAGGGATGAACTGAATGCAACACAAAACTATGAGCTACTTTGGGGCCGGGCACGGTGGCTCACTCCTGTAATACCAGTATTTTGGGAGGCTGAGGCAGGAAGATCACCTGAGGTCAGGAGTTTGAGACCAGCCTGACCAACAGGGAGAAACCCCATCTCTACTAAAAATACAAAATTAGGCAGGCGTGGTGGTGCATGCCTGTAATCCCAGCTATTGGGGAGACTGAGGCAGGAGAATTGGTTGAATCCGGGAGGCGGAGATTGTGGTGAACCAAGATCCCATCATTGCATTCCACCCTGGGCAACAAGAGCGAAACTCTTGTCTCCCCACTGCCCACCCCCCTACAAAAAACTATGAGCTACTTTGTAGAAGAGTCCCTTGATAATCTACCTCCTGCTTCATTCATTTACTGGAAGGCTTTGGTCTATATTATAATGAAAACACCTCAATGGTTTCTATCTTTAATGAAAATTAAAAGGCAGAGTTTGCCTGGAAAGAGGCAAAAGAAGAGAGAAACTCCAAGGCCATCAGGTACCCAAGAGGTGAGACAAAATGAAACCTCATTTTACCTCTGGCTGAATGAATCCCTCCCCTCTCTATCCCCATGGAAATCTCATATGCCCATTTATGACAGCTCTACCGTTTGTCTGTCTTGTATCCCTCATTGGCTATGCTTCCTTCCTTCTGTCAAATTCCCACTCCAGATTCAATTTCAAATTGAACTCCCTCCCACTTTCTCTGATTCTAACCCAGAGGAGATGGAGAACAGCTGGTCACCATCTTCCTTATGATAACCCTTCATATGGTGTAATTTTATTTCCTTAAATTAATGACAGAGTGTTGGGTGCTTTCCATCTCAGACACATTTTAATAGATGCTTTTAACATACAGAGAGCTGAGGGAGAGAGAACAATGCCTCTGTCGTGTTTGGGCACATCCTAGATTTGAACATGGTTAAACCTCAAGAAAGCTGATGTCTTCTGATTGGAAGCAGAATTTAGAGGAATTTACACATCTCAGAGCCCCTGTGAGCAGTCAGGATGGCATGGCCCAGTGCAATGTGACTTTGGGTGAGGCGTGATGGGTTGTATAACTTCAAACTCTGCTTATTTGTCTGGGATCAATTATTTACTAACTTAATAATATTGTTGTCATGATACATGAGCCCTACACTGAGAAAAAAAGCATTTCTCAGTTTTCACTTGTCAGAATTCTTTGCTCTTCCTAGAAAACTGCATTGGAAGGGTTCTGGTTACTCATAAAGACCTGCTTGTAATCTGTGGCGGTGCTGGGGAAAGAAATAGTATGCTTATGAAATTACAGATTTCTGAACTTTTCTCACAGTTGTTTCCTGAGGTTGAAATTCTGGAATTTGACTCCCCCTCCATATTACCACATTCTGCTATCAAAGTCTTTTAACCCATCCTTCCAGAATTATCCATCCCTTCCCATTCCTGTAGCTATCACTCTAGACCAGGTTTTTATTATTTTACTTACAGGCTTTTGTAGTAGCTTCCTAAGTGGTCTGTGCTCCTCTGAGATTCTCTAAAGGTTTTTTTTTTTTTTACTTTATTTCCTCTCTCTCTCTCTCTGTCTCTCTGTTTCTGTCTCTCTCTCTCTCTCCACTCTTATCTTTCTTTCCCTCTCTCTGTTTCTATTGCTCCTTAGTCTTTTGCCTAAAGTAAATTCTTGCCGTGTCATTTTCTGGTCAAAGTGTGGGCTGTGGAGTTTGTATCTCAGTTGTGCCAGTTACTAGCTAAGTGATCTTGAGCAAATTACTGCATCTCTGCTTTGACTTTCTCATCTGTACAATGAAGACGTTGAGGGTTGACCCTCTAAGGTCCCTTAAAGCTCTACTTTTCTAAGAATAGCTTTCCTTGCATGATGTCTGCCTCCCGAAGCCTTTCAATCCTTCATGCCCAAACTCAAATGCCATCTCTTTCCTGGAGACTTTGCTGATGTACCTGTTAATCACACCTCTCCCTTGTTTGAATTGCTACATGACTTTTTAGTGTGTATGTCTCGAATCTTTTCATTTTCTGCTTATATAGTATTATATTTTCTTGTGGGAGAGACTCTCTACCTTGTCCATTATACATTTCATTCCTCCTCTCTGTAATGTCTGGTTCTATGCCTGACGTATAGCTGGTACTCAAAACATGATTTTCGTGGATAGCAAACAGTAAGCTTGGGGCTTTGGTGTAAACATCAGCAAGGTGACACAGGGTTCATCATGCATGGATTCACTGGTTTAGTCAATGGCAGGAGGTTAAGTACAGGGCTGAAGGAGGCTGAGACAGTGAGTTCAGCCAGGGAAGCTTCAAAGATGGGCTCCGCCTGCACCAGCATAGTGCCTAGCACACAAAATGTGCTCAAAAAAGGATAGGTGAATGCAAGAGGAAGGCAGAGATATACAATGCCTAATATTAATAATTCATTTATCATTGTGCATTTGAACACTTTCCAGCTATGCTGTCATGTTTGATCCCAAACCTTAAAACTGGAACATGTAATAGGGCATATATTACTACCTTCACTATGTAGATTTGGAAGTTGCATATCTCAAAACTTGAAGGTACTGTGTAGTAATCATGTGCTGGATACTGAGGGAAGTAAAAGGAATGGAGATAGTTCTCACTGTCTATGACATCATAGTCTTGAAAAGGAGGCAGACAGAAAGCACAGAAGAAAAAGCCCCCTTGGCCAGGTAGTATTATCCTGTATTTCATGAGCTGCTGTAATGGGACTGTACCAGGAGAAAATGGCTGGTGTGAATGAGGGAAGGAGTCCAAGCATGAGAAAGTTTCGGGTGAATATTAAAGGATGAGTAGAAGTAAGAGTAAGAACTCAGGAATCCTCAACTCCAAGCGTATACTGTTTCTTTTTGGGCAGATAAATGCCCAAACTCAAAATACTTTTTGAATTTGTTGCTCAGAGAAGTTATTCTCCCAGCTACAAAAGCCAGTAGGTCCACTTTTAGTGGTATGGCCAAAGGCCAGTGCCACGTGCTGAAATGTGTAAGTGCACAGGTAACATTTTCAGGGAAAATTCATGGCAAAACTGGGGACAGAAAGGGTCCTCCAAGGCGAGGCCACCTTTGTAGCCACGGCCTGCCTTTGGAGCTGCCAGTTTGGGCGACAGCCGTTCAAGGGTGGTCTCCAGCTGGTGCCTTTCTGTCGGTTGCTGCAGTATGGGCTCCTGGGACCACAGGATGAATGGTCTGAGGTCTGGAAAGGTGGGAAAAGGGAGGCGGGCAGAGGAGGGGCTGGGTGGCGGGGTGACTGACTAATTGCTTTGTTCTGTGGCAGGAGGCCTTTCAGCAACAACAACAGCTACGTGAAGGCCCATTGCTTAAGTGCTTCTCATCATCATTACCTCCTGTCATTATTCCCATCAGCTGCTTCCATCAGCTCATTGCTAGTCAGGGGCCATGGCCTGTCACAGACGCGCTCTGGTCCGCAGCTATCTCTCTCTGCCTTCATCGGAGCCAGGCCCTGTTCCGCTAAACTCTCTTTTTTGCCGGCTGTTGGTGCCCAACCTGTTCCTATGTTTGATGAGTCCATCTGTGAGGGGCCCGCTGATAGCCGTCTCTGCCATTTGTGCTGCAGCTTTTAGATTGAGAGAGGAGGCAAGCCTGCCACTGCCCCGCGGGGCTGAGCAGCCCTCCGAGTCAGAGTTTTCACTTGCACCCTGCCCTGTGGCCTGGCCATGCATCTCTCCCTACAGAGGCTCCTCCTAGGCCTTAGTGTCATGAGGACCTGGGAGGGAGTTGCTTTCTCTAGGATCGCAGCAAGAATGGCTCTTTCTCTCTTCAGTCCTAGTATGCCTAGGCTGTAATGGAACTGACATGGATGAGTCTGAGAGTTAGCATTAAGTGCTGATATGTGCCATGCATTGTGCTAGGACCTGCAGTCATTCAGCATGTAACAGGCTTTTTGGTCAATGATGGGCCATGTATCCAACAGTGGTCCCATAAGATTATAATGGAGCTGGAAAATTCCTTTGGCTTGGAGACGTCATAGCTGTCATAAGGTCATAGAGCACTGCATTACTCATGTACGTGTGGTGATGCTGGTGTAAACAAACCTTCTGATCTACCAGCCCAATAAAAGTCTATCACATACAATTATGTACAGTACATGCTACCTGATAATTGACGACTATGTTGCTGGTTTATGTAGTAGCTATATTATACTTTTTATCATTATTTTAGAATGTACTCTTTCTACTTGTTTAAAAAAAAGAAAAAAGAAAAAGCTAACCTTAAAACAGCTTCAGGCCAAACCTTCAGAAGGTATTCTGGAAGACAGCCTTGTCATCTTAGGAGATGACAGCTGTTACTGCTCCTGAAGACCTTCTAGTGGGACAAGAAATGGAGGTGAAAGATACTGATGTAGATGATCCGGACCCTGTGTAGGCCTAGGCTAAATTGCTTGTGTCTTAGTTTTGAACAAAATGTTTTAGAATTTAAAAAAAAATTAGAAAAAAGCATATAGGATAAGGACATAAAATATATTTTTATACAGCTGCACAATATGTGTGTTTTAAACTAAGTGCTATTACAAAAGAGTCAAAACTTTAAAAAATAAGTTTAGTGCTTGCTTCGGCAGCACATGTACTAAAATTGGAGCAATACAGAGATTAGCATGGCCCCTGTGCAAGGATGACACGCAAATTCGTGAAGCGTTCCATATTTTAAAAATATATAAGTTTATAAAGTAAACAAATTACAATAATCTAGGGTTAATTTATTATTAAAGGCAGAAGTTTAAAAAATCAGTTTAGTATGGCTTAAGTGTACAGTGTTTCTAAAGCATACAGTAGTGTACGATAGCGTCTCAGGCCTTCACATTCACCCACGACTCACTCACTGGCTCACCCAGAGCAATGTCCAGTCCTGCAAGCTCCATTCATGGTAAGTGCCCTAGACAGGTGGACCACTTTTTATCTTTTCTACAGTGTTTTTACTATAGCTTTTCTATGAGTTGATACAAAAATACTTACCTTTGTGTTACAATTGCCTACAGTATTCAGTACAACATGCTGGCTGTACAGGTTTGTAGCCTAGGAGCAATGTGCTATACCATATAGCCTAGGTGTGTGGTAGGCTATGCCATCTGGGTTTGTGAAAGTAAACTCTATGTTTTTACAATAACGTAATCACCTAACGATGCATTTCTCCCAGGGTCTCCCTATAGTTAAGTGAGGCATGACTGTATATGTATATTTAATCCTTTAACAGTGCTGGAGATAACGTTATCTCCATTTTACAGGTGAAAAAACTAAGCCTCAGGGAGGCTAAGTAACTTAATTCAGACCACGTTAACATGCCCTGGGTTTTTATGAATTCAGCGTTGCAATCAGCCATCACCTTGTGTGGCCAATTAGTTTATTCCTTAATTAACCCCGTGGAAGAGTGATGGGAAAGCAGGATTTGGAATCAAACAGAATAAGTTAAATCCCTGCTTTTGGAACTTAATAAGTGATTGCCATTTAGCAAATTACTTAACTTCTTTGGCTCTCAGTTTTCTTATCTGTAAAATGGAGATTTATATCTAGCTTATTACCTTCGTTGAAAGGACTCAATGAGATAATGTAGGAAAACTGCCTAGTAAAGAGTCTTCAAAGAAAGGTAACATTATGTAGGCCACAATTGCTAATAAGAATCACAATTGGGAAATACCACTAGGCTTATAGGAAGTTGTTTTATTTGAATATCAGACTGCTCAATTCATGTTTCTTTACTTTTTGTACTTGTGACCAGTAAGAAAAAAATGTGTATATTACGGTAACAAATGGCCTCCAAATCTTACTGGCTTGCTGCAGCAAAGGTTTATTTCTCCCCCTATGCTACATGTCTTAGTCTGTTCCAGCTGCTCTAACAAAATATGTGAACAGTGTAGCTTACACCCAACAGAAATGTATTCTTTGTAGTTTTGAAGGCTGGGAAGTTTACAATCAAGGCACCAGTGATACCGGTGTCAGATGAGGGCCTGCTTCCCTGTTCATAAGGATGCCTCTCTCTGTGGTCTCACATGGACGAAGAGGCAAGCCAGCTCTCTCTGGCCTCTTTTATAAGGGCACTAATCCCATTTGTGGGGGTTCCACTCTCATGACAATCATCTCCCAAAGCCCCCCTCTTAATACCATCACCTTGGGGGTTCGAATTTCAACATATTAATTTTGGGAGGACACATTCTTCCCAGAGCACTCTCTGTCCAAATGTGGAGTTGGTTGGGCCCTGTCCCATGATCATCTCTACCTTAGGACTCAGGCGGAAAGAGCACCTCCTGGCTGGACTATTGACAGTGGTGACAGAGGGAAAAAGACGTGGTGGAACAGAAACTAGCTCTGAAGCCTCTGCTTTGAAGTGACACCTATTACTTCTGCACACACTGCACTGGTCAAGCAATCCCATAGTTGGCTCCTGAGTTCAACACTTGCAGCTCAGTGTAAATAACCCATTCATGTAGAGACGCCCTGCAGAAAGTCAGAAACCAGAATATTTAGCACACGCTAAGACAATCTGCCTCAAATTGTAAATGGGGATGCAAATGATTTTGATAGTCTTGAAATTTACTGAGTTTGGTCTTATGTACTGCTTAGATTTGCCTAGGGATGTTTAGGTTTGTTTTTGTCAGTTTTGATGAACTAATGTATTGCCTAAAATAGCAAAATACACTTAGGCCTAGTAAAAACATTTTTATTACTGGAATTCCTGTAGGAAAAATAACTTTGTTATGGCATGTTTAGAGATCTCTAGCACCAAAGCTTTTTCCCCCATTAGAATAATTGTTTTTGCAATGTTATTTTTGATAATGTGATATTTCTTAGAAATACAACCATTATTTTATAGTACAAAAGAATGCATTTCTGTATTTTTCAGAAATCTCAGCTGCAATAGCTTTTGGTTGCCCCATGTTCCAGAGAAACGAAGCATCAGAAGACAGCTCCCATTAACTTAATTTTCCCTATTTGCACATTTCTTTGTCCCCCATCTCTGTTGCAGCATCTATCCCGTTTCTGCTTTACTTTTGAGTTATTTATTTACTTATTGATCAGTCTGCTACTAGAGTATCAGTTTCTAGAGGGCAGCAATATTTCTTCCCGGTCTGTGTCCCTTCTGCTACCCAGTCCAGCTTTAAATAAAGTTTCTTGAGTTGAACTGGGTGGAGATAAGAATTACCCTTAAATAAAATATAAATGAATAGGCTATCTCCTTCTGCTTCTTGGGTTTAAAAGGCTGTAAGAATGTTTTCCCTTCTATAGAAAATAAAGTAGAGTTCTTGCTAACCATTCCTAAGGATCATAAAGTAGAATCTTGCTAACTATTCCTAAGGATCAAGGGTTTAATTTGTTTCTTCTAAGTACAAGGCTGACTGTGCCAGTTGGAAGCTAGCCTTTTTTCTTCTATTCTCACTCTACCAAACATTTGCTTGTGCAGTTCACATTTAGAGATGTTCTACCTATTGGGTTTTATAAGATGGGTGGGAGCTAGCAGGGAGGATAATGAGATGGAAGGAGGTTTGGGGAGAAACTACAGGCAATTATAAAACAAGGAAAGGCTTGTATACCTTTCTATTTGGAAAAAAGGGGGGCTATATGCAGTCTTGATAGTGTCTTTTATATTAAATTGAGAGGAAAAAATTCCTTCTCTGATTTTTCTGGCTGAGATCTAGGGTCAGCACAACAGACCGTGATGTTAGCTGGCAGCCAATTCAGTATTCAGCTTTTTCCTAAAGACAAGGGAAAAAGACAAAGGCTGGGATAGTTCCATACGAAATGATTCTATTATCCACCTCCAAATGGCAAGACTTAAATAGGGGGAATTCTACTTACTTAGATGATAATGAATCTTTTTTACAGCTTGCTTAAGAGTCACATTGACTGCCTTGTTTACCAAAGCAATGGTTGGAATATAGCACAGAATTCTAAGGACTAAATGAGTGCACACAGGTCTTTTGGGTGCCTAACTAGGGAGCTCGCTTACCTTTGTTCCTTAGGATGCCTGGATGTCCACAGGATTCCAGATTCTCTACAGGTGTTCAGATTGTATGCCCTATTCATTGGGTACCCTGGTTCTCTTCACTCAAGCCTTCGTTTTGCTTCCCGCTGTTCATGAACACATGTACATTCCACTTTATATTTTTGGGTTCCTGGGTTAGATAAGTAGACCAGCATTGCTGATAAGCTTTCCCATTATCTAAAATTGCTTTGGCAGCAGGAGGCAGGAGGGAGATAAGAGAGGGGCACGGAAGGGGAGATTTTGGCTGGCATCTTCTGCCTTTCCCCACATGGTATTTTTTTAGTTTGACAAAGCCCTTCTACATTCATTTTATTGTGATGGTATGACAGGAAATAACCCTGCCTTGTGATCCACAGACCTGAATTCTAGCCTTACTTTTGATTCTTTTAACTCATTTATTAAATATATGTTGAGTGCTTTCTACCCTGTGCAGAGCCCTAGGGGATACAAAGATGAAAAAGTCATGGTTCTTGCCTTTGAGAGATTCAACATTTAGTGGAGAAGCATGTAAACACAAAAAAATGTGATAAAAATACAACACGATAATGTGTGTAAAAAGGCATAGTGCATGGCTTTCATCCAATAAATGTGAGCTACTGTTAATATTGCTGCTATTATTATTGTGCTAACAGAGGCATGTTCAATATGCTACAGGATTGCAGATGAAAGTTGGTGCCTGGGGTGTTAGATGGGGATCCAGAGGAAGGCTTCCCGAGAGAAACTGCTTTTGACCCGAGTCTTAAAGGAAGAAAGAGCCATAAGGGAGCAAGCTTGGTGTGGGAGGCTGGATAGGGCGGGGGCAAGTTTGGGAAAGACAGTCCATCATAGGGGACTATCTGGTCAATGCAGGAATGTATGGGAGTGTGTGTGTGTGTGTGTGTGTGTATGTGTGTGTGTGTGTGTGTGTGTGTGCAGTTTGGCTTGGGTAGGGTACAACAGTGAGGTTGAGTGATGAGAATTACATGAAGGGCCTCAGATGCTGCTTGAGAAATTTAGATTTTATCCTCTAAACTGTAAGACCAAACAGAAAGGACTTTATATATTTCAATGAGATTTTTCCTTCAGGAAGCTAACCATGCCCCTGGATGATCACGTCAATGCACAAATGCATATCCATTGACCTCAGTTTTTTCATATGCAGTAGACATGATAAGCCATTTAGTCCTTAGAATTATCAAGTAAACATGCTATACTCATCAAAGTAAGAAATAAGAAGGTGAAAGTGTTCTTTGTCATGATGTTCTCTTAAACATATCCTATCATGTACTTAATTACTTCAGGGCCTTTGCTTAACTGCCTACCTTCTCCTTATTCCCCCCAGTATCACTGCTTCCTAGCTTCTTTTAACTTCTTCAAGTTGTCAGTATCTTCTTCTGGGCCCCACTAAAGTTATTTCTGCTCCAAGAAGCCTTCTGCATTCATTTTCTACTGCTTTGTAACAAATGACCACAAACTTCATGGCTTAAAACATCACCCATTCATTTTCTCACAATCTCTGTCAGGCAGGAGTCTGGGTACAGTTTAAGTGGGCTCTTTGTTCAGGATCTCACAAGACTGAAATCAAGATGAAGTTCAGTCTGCATTCCTTTCTAGAGCTCAGAGTCCTTAAGCTTGTGGATTCATTGGAATTATTCACTTCCTTGTAGTTGTAGGATAGAGGTCCTTTTTCTGTGGTGGCTATCAGCCAGGAGGCTCTCTCTGCTGCTAGAGGCTGCTCATCATTTTCTGCCCTGTAACCCGCTCCACAGCACAGCAGTTTGTGTCTTCAAGGCCAACAGGAGAGCATGGGCTGCAGCTTGGAATCTCTTTTGCTTCTTCTAGACCAAGCTTGTCCAACCCGTGATCTATGGGCCCCATGCAGCCCAGGACAACTTTGAATGTGGCCCAACACAAATTCGTAAACTTTCTTAAAACATTATGTGATTTTTAAAAATCTCATCAGCTATTTTTAGTGTTAGTGTATTTTACATGTGGCCCAAGACAATTCTTCTTTTGCATGTGGCCCAGAGAAGCCAAAATATTGGACACATCTGTTCTAGACTCTCTTTGCTAAGGGCCCACCTGATTAGGTCAGGTCAACCCACACTCAAAGGGAAGAGCTGGTACAGGACATGCATGCTATGGGGTTGAAATTTTGGGAGCCACCTCAGAATTCTGCCTACACACCGTTCCTTACTACCCTATGAAAAAGTTGTTCTTCACCTTCTTGAAATTCTTAAAGTTCCTGTGTGGTCTGTCCCCATCCACTCTGTGTAAACACTGTTATATGCTGCTTCCTATTACATTGGAGCGGTTGCAGGACTAGTCTTTTCGACTTTCAGAACCAAGTAGATGCCTCCTTTTTTTTTTTTTTGTATCTATTTGTACCCCTCCGCAGTGCTGGGGAGACTGGAAACTTAAATGTGCTGCTGATTTTTCTTCACTTTCTGATCTTGTCCTGAACTTTTTTGTGCATGTGTTCTTTATTGCCATGCTAATAACACTCAGAGCAGTGACCTTGCAGTGAAAGAATGCTCAGGGCCCCAGGAGAACTCGCTGGAATTCCATGCCACACGATATCTCTGTGGAGGCAGTGAGTGCTGTCCTGCAGATTGGAGATACCAACATTTTGGAGCCTCGAGGTAACTGGAAAAACAGCTTTGTTTGTGAACAGGAATAAATTCTCTGCTTAAAAAAGAAATCTTAACTTTCAGTTAATGTCTAACAGAAGCTTAGCTAAAGCATAAGCTTGCTGTGATAGGTGATCTACCTTTGAACCCAGTTTCTGTTTCTCCTTTGGAGACCTGGTTTTAAAAGGAGGGGTGACTTGGTAAACTACAAATCAACCCCCAAACATTTTATCTGTTAGCATTAACCTTTCAAGAAAGGTACAGTGTGTTTGGAAAACAAATGCATAGCAAATACTGTTCGAGGCAATTCATGTCCACTCAACTAACCGAGCTTGACAGGTTCTAAGAGATGATAAAGCATATGAACTGCTTTTCACGCAGTGAGCAGAGCTTAGAGCTTCTCTCTATTAACAGTACCTCTGGCTGTTGCATAGCAGAATCACTCAATGACTTTTGATGTTGAGTTTGAACAACAATAACAACAATGACAAAAAGTTCTGTCCCCATTTGTTTCTTCCATGTTTGCTGTAATGGCAGATTGTTAAGACAGAGCCATTAAACATAGAAGTGCATGGCCTTGTCCTGGTCAGATCCAAACCCAACCCACCCACATTGTGTATACAGACTGATGTTTAAAGTTGGGAGATTGCTGTGTATATCCAGAGCAGACAGATGTATCGTGGATATAAAGAAAATGTATACAATCGACTGAATTTCAATGTATACAAGAGAAATACATGCTAGACATGGTTGTTGCTTGGAGGAGCAGGGTCGAGAGTCAGAGGATGAAGGACTCCAATCTTTTAAAGCCTCATTACTGAGCTATTCTGAGAGGCAGAAACTGTTTGGTGACTAGAAATCCATCAACAATTCCTCCTAAAGTTAATGGTTTTATTATCTCCCCACAGTCGCTTACAAGAATCCAGAAAATCTAGGACAGCTTGTGACCCATTCCGGCTGGTCGTAGTTGTAATGCTTACTTAGCTCAGAGCCCCAGACAAAGGCATGGGATTGTGCATGCAGAGCAAATGTGATGATGGCCTGATTGTCTAGGGAGAGAGGATGATGTACCCTTGCTGTCTTACTTGTGAAGATTTCATTAGAATTCATAGGAAATCGGAACTGAAAGCAATCCTAGAAATTGTCTCACCAAATCTCTCATTTGCAAATGAGAGAACAACTGAGATTTGGATAAGGTAAAAATAGCTTATGTAAGGTCAAACCATCAGGTGGTAGCTAAGAATGGCCTGGGGCTCACTCAGCTCCTCTGATTCCTTGTTCATATTAAATGTTCTTCCATAATCACAGACACAGAGAAAAGTTTAAAAAATTCACTCTCATTTAGACTTCAGAACACTCATTGTTTATTGAGTGGCCACTGGGTGTGGGGCTAGGTACTCGGCATGTAGAGAGTAACTAAAAAACAAGACTTCTCTTGCTCCACATAAAGAGGCAATTTCCACAGATTTTAAGGAAGTTTCTCCTGCTCCTTGGTGCTAGCAGAAACTCTGCCATAGGTGCTCCATTCTTTAGCCTAAGACTTATTTATCTATTAAGATGCAATTATTTTCAAAAGATGCCCCTTCCAGCTACCCATGGACTCTCAGAATAAATAATTTCACCAGTGTCTCTTCTGATGAGAAAGAAGAGAAAGGCCTAAGAGAGCTAGAGAGAGAAGAAAGGCACTAAAAAGAAGGCTAGTGTCAGGATGGGGCTGAAAAACAAATTTTATTGAATCATAGTTTTCCAGGGTCAGCCTGATAGTGAAAATAGTAGAAAATCCATAATGTATTAATTATATAGATTTCCCCAAGGTGCAAGAGTGGGAAGAGAAGAGAATGGCTGTAGTCAATTGCAAAAATAGTCACAGTTCTCCACCCGTGAATTTGGGCTGTTTTTGTGATTTGCTTTGGATAATTGAATGTGGCAGAAGTGCAGTCATGTTGGTTTTGAGCTCATGCCTGGAGAGGCTCTGCATTCTTCTTCTTCCTCTTGGGATGCCTATCACCACCTCCACGTGACTAAGCCCAGGCTTGCCAGCTGGAGGATGAAAGACCATGTGGAGCAGAGATGAGTCATGCCAGTGGAAACTTCTTAGACCACCCACTCACTTGTCAACTGTTATAGGCTGAATTGTAGCTCCCTCAACCTCTAATTCATACACTGAAGCCCTAATCCCTAGAACTTTAGGATGTAACTGTATTTGGAGATGAGGCCTTTAAAGGGGTAATTAAGTTAAAATAGGGTGTTTAAATTGAACTCCAATGCAATATGAACAGTAGCCTTATAAGAGGAAATTTGGACACAAACATGTACAAACACAGAGGAAAGATCATTGTGAAGACAGGGAAAAATGGCAATCTGCAAGCCAAGGAGCGGGGCCTTAGAAGAAATCAACCCTGCTAATTACCTTGATCTTAGACTTCTAGTCTCCAGGAAATAAATTTCAGTTTTTTAAAGCATCCAGTCTATGTACTTTGTTATGACAGCCCTAGCACAAGAATATAACACCTAGCAAATAACTACAGATGCACATGCATGTGCAAGTTTTGCCAAGATCAGCTGAGCCTGGTTCAGATCAGCAGAACCACACAACTGATCGCAGCCCAAATCACCAACCGATTGATTCTGATATAACTAAATCGTTGCTCTTTTAAGTCTTTAAGTTTTGGTATAGTTACACTGCAATACATAACTGATACAGTGGTTAAAGACTCGTCAACCATCCTTCTGCAAATGCACGAATGTTGATTTTGCATGCAGAATTCATAGCATTTCCCCACTGGTCCTTGTGGAGGTGGGAGGGTATAGAACAGAGTTTATTCTGTTTTGATGAGCCCCACCAGTCTTCCATCTTCCTTCCCAACTCTAACGTCATCAGCAAGAAGAACTGAGTTACTGATGCTGCTCTACTTGTTCTCTGTCCTTTCTAAATTGTGCCCACTGCTAACTGGTATGACAAACTTCCCAAGTGGGAGTCAGACAATTTATTTCAATTAGTGCCAGAGCAACCATCAGAAGCCAGGTTATCATCCATGAGGACAATAGGAAGAGCAGCCCAACATGGTGGTGGAGGAAAGAAAGGCCACATATGTTGGTACTAAATGCTTCTAGGTTGAATTTCTAGCTCTGCCAACTTTTATATCTTTGGGGAAGCTCTTCAAGGTGATGTTTCTTATATATACAATGATGTAGATAGCAATATGTTCTTTCAGAATTGGTGGTTCATGTATCAAGTTCACATAATTGCAAACAGCCCAGCATTCTGAACATACTGGGCAGTCTATAAATGTCAGTTGCCTAACAGTATTGGGAAGCTGTGATTCAATTATTTGCTGATGTTTGACTAGTGCTAACAAGTGCCAGGCACTATTTCAGGTTCCAATAAGACAGTGGATGAGCCAGATAGATAATGTCCCTCCTCTCTTGGAGATGACATTCTACTGGGAATATTAAGCAGTTAGAAGCTACCTACCTACCTACCTACCTATCTATCTATTTATCTAACCTATCTTATCACTATCCATCTATCGCTACCCATCTATCATCTGTTGATCAGTTGTGGGGTACTTACAAGGTAGTGAGGCTCTGCTCCCATCCAGTTATCAGTAATCAGAACAGCGTTTCCTCTATGTGTTTTAGATAATGGGCTTCTGAGTAAGGGTTGATTTGAAGAAAGGGTTATCTAGTTGGAAAAAAAAAATTTGTAAACTATTCCATTGGTACATCTGCCATCAGGGAATTCCACATTTTTCCTCATGTAAATGATTTTACAAGTTAACTCAAGCTTACTACTCTTACTACTTTAATTTGACAATGTTATAAAAATATACAGCATATAAAAAGGAAACTTTAAAAATATGGCACACTTCTCTTTCTTAAATAGAGTATGTTAAGCACAGAGTATGTTGAACAGAATGCACACTTTTCTTGATGTTTCCAAATTCTCAACCTCTCCGAAGCATTTGACAACACTGACATCCTGCTCTTTGAAATTTTCCTAAGCATACTTAACACTGAATTCTTTGTTTTTTTTCATACTTTTGGGACTACTTTCTTCTCAGTTTCCTTAACCAACTCCTGTTTCTCTTCCTACTCCTTAAATGTCACTGAAATTCTTCTTTTGTTGTCTTCATTCTCTAAGTAGAAATAGCATTCTTCTCCTTGCAGATGGGAGATAACTCCTGATTTTATATCTCTAAACCTATTTTTCTCATGGGGAGTAGAACATTTTTGCTTCTTATGGGGTAGGCATGGCTACCCCGAGGTCCCAGGGCCACATCAACTCAAGTCCAAATCTTGACTCCTATGTCTCTTAAAAGCAGCTCCTGCTCTCGCCTTCCTTAGCTGTGTGTGATGTTATCTGTCTGCCAAGTATCCTATATGGAACCTCAGAGCCTTCATCACCCAAACCTGCCTTTTCGTGCCTAGCCTGCGGTGATTCTTAAGATCTGTTGATTGTGTTCCACAAATTCTGGCTTACTTTTATTACCCTCGTTCAGGACCTTATTTTTTCTCACTTGGACTGTTGAAACTGTTTTCAGACTGATCTCCTTACCTTTATTATCTGGCCTTCACAACTATTTATATATTGCTTTAAATATATTAATATATATTTAATATATAGTATATATTAAATATGTATTAATTAAATATATATTATATATGTATACATATGTATATATGTATATATATTAACATTTATTAAATATTTATTATAAATATATAATAAATGTTTAATAAATATATATTGCTTTAATATATATTAAAGCAGAGCTTTGATTATATCAATTGGCTATTGGAAAATCTTTATGGCTTCCCATGCATATAAAATAAATTCCAGATTTCTGAGTATGTCACCCTCCCTGACCTGACTCCAACTTTCCTCTCTACATTATTCTCTATATAACTCTGACTCTGAATGTTCCTTGTACTTAAAATGTTTGCTTTTGCTTACATTTATGCTTATTTGCACCTTTTTCCATTTGTCTAAATTCTACCTACCTCTCTATTAAGATACAATTTTAGGTATTTTCATAAGTAGAAATGAATAAACAGCGGTTTGCCTATAAGCCACAGATGGAGAGAAAGTATTCACACTACACATATTTGGCGAATGACTTGTTTTTATCCAGAAGAACTATTACAATCCAGTAACAAGAGAATCCCATTACTGATCATATACTGAAAGGAATATAAATCATTCTGTTATAAAGATATATGCATATGTATGTTCATTGCAACACTATTCACAATAGAAAAGACATGGAATCAACCTAAATGCCCATCAATGATAGATGGAATGAAGAAAATGTGGCACATATACACCATGGAATACTATGCAGTCATAAAAAAGAACAAGATCCTGTTCTTTGCAGGGACATGGATGGAGCTGGAAGCCATTATCCTCAGCAAACTAATGCAGAAACAGAAAATCAAATACTGTATGTTCTTATAAGTGGGAGCTAAGAGATGAGAACACATGGACACATGGTGGGGAACAACACACAGTGGGGCCTGTTGAAGGGTCGGGTGGGAGGAGGGAGAGAAGCAGAAAGAACAGCTAATGGATGCTGGCTTTAATACCTAGGTGAAGGGATGATCTGTGCAGCTATTCACCATGGCACACATTTAACTATATAACAAACCTGCACATTCTGCACATGTACCCCTGCACTTAAAATAAAAATTGGAAATAAAAAAAGATAAAAAATGGTATTCACAAAAATATGTGTACATGGCCAATAAGCACATCAAAATATGCTCAGCATCATGAAAACTGCAACACAATATATATCATATACTGAGCAAATACTCAGCTAAAATTAAATCTGACAATCCCAGGTGTTGAGGAGGTTATGGAGCAACTTGAACTCTCATATGTTGCTGGTGGGAATGTCAAATGATACAATAAGTTTAGAAAACAGTTTGGCTGTTTTTCATTAAGTTAACATATACTTAGCATATAACCCAATAATTTCACTATGAGGTATTTACTCAAAAAAAGTAAAAATATGTCCTAACTAAGATTTGTATCGGAATATTCTCAACAACTTTATTTATAATAGCCCCAAACCAGAAACAATCAAAATGTCTATCAAATGGTAATATGGTTTGGCTGTGTCCCCATCCAGATCTCATCTTGACTTGTAGTGCCTATAATCCTCACCTGCTGTGGGAAGGAGCAGGTGGAGATAATTGAATCATGGGGGCGGTTTCCTCCATCCTGTTCTCGTGATACTGAGTTAGTTCTCACAAGATCTGATGGTTTTATAAGGGCCTTCCCCTTTGCTGACCACTCAGTCTGCCCCTTCCTGCCGCCATGGGAAGAAGGATGTGTTTGCTTCCCCTTCCACCATGATTGTAAGCTTCCCAAAGCCTCCCCAGACCCGTGGAACTGTAAGTCAATTAAACCACTTTCCTTTATAAATTACCCAGTCTCCGGTATGTCCTTATAGCAGGCGGAGAACAGACTAATACAAGTAGTGAATGGATAAAACAATTATAATATATTTAAATAATAGAATTCAACTCAAGAAGAAATGAACTACTGATACACACAATAGCATTGATGAATCTTCTTTTTTGAGGCAAAGTCTCTCTGTCGTCCAGGCTGAAGTGCCGTGGCGCCATCTTGGCTCACTGCAACCTCCTCCACAGATTCAAGTGATTCTTGTGCTCAGCCTTCCCAGTAGCTGAGATTACAGGCGTGCACCACCATGCCTGGCTGATTTTTGTATTTTTAGTAGAAATGGGCCAGCCTGGCTTTTAACTCGTGACCTCAGGTGATCCTGCCTGCCTCGACCTTCCAAAGTCCTGGAATTACAGATGTGAGCCACCGTGCCCGGCCTCACTGATGAATCTTAAAATGTACTGAGTAACAAAAAGAGACACAAAAGACACGTATGGTATGATTCTATGTATGTGAAATGCTAGAACTGTTGAAACTAATATATTCTGAGAGAAAACTGATCAGTGGTAGCACCTGAGTCTGGGAGTGGCAGGGACTACCTTTCAATGGAACATGAGGGAAGTTTTGGGGCTGATAGAATTCTTTTATATCTTTTTGGGGGGTTGTGATTATATGAGAGTATACATTTGTCAAAGTTCACTGAACTGCACACTTAAAATGGGTATATTTTGTTATATATAAATTATACCTCAATAAAACTAACAAGTAAAAGAATATTGTTTTTGATTTCTTGTACTTACCTGTAAGAAGACTTTTCAGGCCCTCACTCAGACACTATTACTTTATTTTAGATGGATTAAAAAATGTATTACATAATTTCCTAGCCCATATGAAATATATGGCTAATGGCAAAAACTCTTAAGCCAGACTGCCTGGATTCAGGGTTCTGTAACTTAATGACTTTGGGGAAATTATTTAACTTTCTTATCCCCCCGTTTTCTCAGCTGCTAAATGTGGGAATAATAATACTCTCTGTCTCATTGTGTTGTCACAAAGATTAATATATGTACAATACTTGATGTAGCATTTGGTGTATAGTAAGCACTATGTGCATGTTTTTCTTTCCATGGAGTACCCTTTTCAAAATGTTTATCATATTCTGACTTGAATTTGAACTACTTGTCTTTATGTGCTGTTGCCATTTGATCGTAAGCTGCTTGAAAGCAAGAGACACGTTTTGTTCTTGATGTCTCCTACAGAATCCACTACAGCACAGCATTTAGGATAGTTGGTTGAATTTTTATTCCACTATTAGAATGTGTCCACATATTAAGATAATACTAGAACCAGTCACCTGTAAGTGCCTATTGCACGTGAACACTTATTTAATCTTCAAAACAACCTGGCAAGATAGGCATTATTCTTAATTTAATTTCAGAAATGAGAATTCTCATTTCTAGGTCAGAAAGATTAAGTGACTTACCCCAGGCCACGTGGCTAGGCAGGGAGACTGAATTCTTTTGAAGATAGGATCTTGCTTGTTGCCCAGGCTGGAGTGCAGTGGTGTGATCATGGTTCACTGCAGCCTTGACCTTTTGAGGAGGCTGGATCTTAATGCTCTCTTCGGCTTTGATGTTTTATAGAACTTTTTGCTTCTATGCTGAGAAGCCTGATATGATTCTGTTTTGTGTCATCTTGGGTCTGATTTTTATGTTTTTGTTTTCTTTCTATTCTCTCTACCCTCTTTTTTAATGCCAGACTTTTCACATTGTCCCTGTACCTGAGACTAATAGAATCTACCACTGCCCACTCTTCACCTCCAGTAACTTCCACTGACAACTGTTGATGGCCAAGAAATTACGTAACTAATATTGCTAAAATTTTATCTAAATTTTATCTAAAACAAGAGTAAATAGGTTTTGAAGGAGGACATGCCGGGGGTTTCTTAGAATTAAAAAATTGTAATACAGGGCAGCTTTCCTGCAAACTTTTTAAAGAAACGATATAGAATACAGAGTCCAAGTGGACAAATCATAGGTGCAAAGCTCCAGGAATTTTTACAAAGTAAATACCCATGTAATCATCACTTAGATCAAGACATCGATAATTACCAGTAGCCCAGAATCCTCCCTGGTTTAGGGCAGACACATATTATGATTCAGAGTTCTTCTTTGCTTATGCCTGTGTTCTGGATGGTTGCACTTCTGAATAAGTTAATATTATTCACAAATTTTAATAGTCTGATCTTTGCAAATATACCGTATATCCCTGAAGTACACAGACAGTGCAACAATGCCTTAGACTTCTCCTACGTCTGGAGAGCCAGTTGCATAATGGTTAGAAAAAGGAGTCAAGGATGGTGGGAGGATTATGGGGTTAATGAGCTCAGTGCTCCCAGCATGGGCTCTTTTCTGCAGAACTAACTCACTCAGGGCAATATTGACCCACGTTCCAAACTGCACTGAGTCTGTTTGCAGATTTCTGCATCTCTGAGAGATGACTTCAGACCACTGTTTCCCAGCCTCCAAGGCATCCCAGAAAGCAGCTTGTCTTTCTCAGTGGGTATCACATCTCCTGCTCCTGCCCTGTGACAGTGTTTCTTTTATACTTACTCTGTCCCTTTGATCTGCTGAAAATGTCCTTCTCTGTACTTCTGATTAAAATGAAATTAAACCTTGGGAGTAGGGCAGGGGAGGTTGGGGCCAGAGCATGAATGTGTTGCCCGAGACCCTGGCTGGGCTGTCTTCCAGTTTCTGAGAGACTACTCTGGCCAAAGGGGCCTTTGGAGAGGCAGCCCCAAGAAAGGGCTGACTGGTGTTTACTGAGAAAGAACACTCTCCCTCGCCCCATCCCCAGCACTACTGGGGCTGGAGTTGCAGGCTGCATTTTGAAACTTGGCTGCCAAACCTCTGTAACAGAGGGAGGGGAAGAGCTGAGGGGGCTTCAGGGAGATCACCCATTCTGCCCTGTAGATAATGGACCTGATGTTTCTTTTTCCTCCTTTTATTCATCTGATGATTAGGTGATGAGACCAGAAGCCCTGGACAGACTCAAGTGTGTCTTAGTAAACCATCTCTGTGGAATGGTTAAGTTTACTTAGAAGGTAACTGGAGAGGTGTAAGTGGAAAAACCACCCTTATGAATTCAATCCCAAAGCCCTGAAGATGAGCTCTGGAGGGGGAATCTCCATGTGAGAGAGGCCACGGGCCAAGTGCTGCCCATGTGGCCCATGCCCAGGGTTCTCTGGCTCTGGGATCTCCTGGGATAACAACCCAGATGGCTGACTTGCTCTGCCTTTCTTCCTTGGCCCAATCTAAACCTAAATGCTTTCCCTGGAGGCCCTGTCTCGACCCAAGCAAAATGGATCTTTTGAAAGCCTTTTCTGAACTGAATAGTAAGAGAGAGCAAGAGTGAAAGAAGCCCAAGAAATACGAAACATGTATTAAATATCTTGGCTCACTTCTCATATGGGTTCCTGATGTGATGACATCCTGCCTGCACCAAAGGCTGAGAGTTATGTCTTCTATTACCAAAGGTCTTGCAAACTCAGATGGCCCTTTGCCTGGGATTCTTAACTTCCAACATTTCAGTCTATATCCACGTGGGCATGGGGGTTCACTAATGACTGAGGGAGAAACAGATGCCCTGTATTAACTTCTAATATGTTACAGACACTCTGCAAAGTGGTTTACATGCCTTATTTCATTTCCTCTTTCCAACAGTCCTGTGTGGTATTACTAATACCATTTTACAGATTAAAAAAACAAAAGGTCAAACAGATTAATTATGTGGCTCAAGACCATAAAAACTAGTAAATGATGGAATCAAGATTTGAACACAAGTTTTGTTGTTGTTGTTGTTTTGTTTGTTTGTTTGTTTTTTTGATAAAGTCTTGCTGTTGTGGGCCCAGGCTAGAGTGCAATGGTGTGATCTCGGCTCACTGCAACCTCTACCTCTCAGGTTCAAGCAATTCTCCTGCCTCAGCCTCTCAAGTAGCTGAGATTACAGGTACCCACCATCACACCTGCCTAATTTTTGTATTTTTAGTAGAGCCGGGGTTTCACCATGTTGGCCAGGCTGGTCTTGAACTCCTGACCTCAGGTGATCCACCTGCCTCAGCCTCCTAAAATGCTAGGATTATAGGCATGAGCCACCACACCTGGCCTGAACCCAGGTTTTATAATGCATGATCCAAGACCACCCTCTTAAATGCATAACACTTCATGGTTAAATCCAAGAAAAGACTGTTCTGTTGTCCTTCAGTCTCTGGGCTGAGTAGCAGGACTTTTCTCTTGGTAATTGCCCTGTGAGGTACCTGAGTCTTTGCAACAGGTGTATGGTTTTGTCCATGGGTGCCAACTATATAGTCACATTATTATGTATTATCATACTCCAGCATTCATAAAAGAACTACACAAATTAAATAATGGGAGGGTCACTACTTCACAAGTGATTTTGTGTCTTATGAAAGACTTCAACACAAGATTCCTTTATCCATCAAACACAGCCATGCATTTCAAGCTTCAACTGATTTGCATACAATCACCCAGGAATACATCTACTCTGCATGAATAATCACTGTTACAGTTAGAACAGCTACCATTTACTGACTATCTACTATGTCCCTCAAACTTTATTTGCACATTTTCATTCATCCATCAAAACTTGGCAGGGCGATATCTTCCCCATTTTGGAACTGAAGGTGGCCCTTTCCCATACTTACAGAGGTGGGGAGGAGCAGGGAATACAAACCCCGTTCTGCCTAAAGTTAGAGATTTTAGGCTTCTTACCATTTCAGATGGGTACATGAATGAGAAGATGCCTGTTCTCATTCACTTCAACAACCTAGCTCACCATCATATCTTTAGTACAAATCACTTTTTTCTTGCTTTTCTTTTGAAAAAGGTAGTAAACTCCAAATACTTCTCAATCTCTGATAAAATCCTCTTATTATGTGAACTTGTTTCCTCTTTGGCTTTCACTAAACTGTTCTCCAAAGTCACCTTGCCCCCTAAAAACTTCACTTCCTCTTAAGTCATGTCCCTTTACTACATCATAGCAACCGCTTCTACTCCCCTCAGTATTTTTGGTCAAATAAATTCAATTTTCTCCACAAATACTTTTGGCTGGCTTGGTTTCTGCCAATCTATCAGAATATGATGAAGAAGGTGAGAAACGACCCCAAGCTTTCAGGGAATCTTCTATTCCATTGGGTTGGAGCTGATAGGAGCTGAAGATTTAATTAAACCATTATTTAGTCAATTAAAATAATGATAAATGCTACCGTGGGGAAATAAGAGTTAAACAGATCAAGTTTCAATTCGTTTAGTACCTATGGAATAGTTGGGACTGTGCAATGCACCTTACGTACTTTAACTTATTTAATTCTCTTAATAACCCTTTGAGGCAGGCTCTGTTCTTACTCCCACTTAATAGCACAGACAGGTAGAGTAACTTGTTCAAAGCCTTATAAGCAGTGGGTGACGGAGCCAGGATTGAACATCAAGAAATGCAGTTCTGGAGCCTGGAATATTAATCAAAGCACTGTTAGAAATGAATATTGAGAGTATTGACCTAGGGAGTGATGTTTTGTTGACACCGGAATGGATGAAAAGAGATGACAGGAGAATGGAAAGAAAGCACATGTGGCAGAAGCGGGTTCAGGTGCAAGGCCCTGAGCAGGGGGTGGGGATGGGCAGGGTGAGCCTGTGAGGCTAAGGAGACAGGTGTCATCTCACAGCCCCTGTGGGCCATGGGCAAGGGCTTTAGTTTATTTTCATCTGCCATGCACTTTTAACCTGGTCCTGACTACTGACTGCTGCTTAGGGACAACTCTTAACCTTGGCCTCTAACTGAAGCTGAGCCTCAGGGAAGCCCCCTCTCATTAGCAGGGGTCATCACATCCTCACTGGCCTCAAGTCACCCACCACATCACTGCTGTCACCAGCCAGCCCACGCACCCCACATTATTCTTGGCTGGTGATCTTGCTTGTACATCACAGAAATAACTGAGGCTGTGAGGCCGTTGGGTACCGTGCCCTGACTTTACAAATGTATATGTATGGGAATCCCACAGCCACCACTTACTAACCCATGACTGGGGGCATGTTGTTTAGCCTCTTTGTGTCTTACTTTCCTCATTTATAAATAGGGAGTAAAAAAGGTATTGCTTTGTGAATTGTTGAGAGGATGAAGTGAGTTAACATGTAAACATATATTAAGGGTGTAATATTTTTGAATGTATGTAAAGTGTGCCTGGTGTATCTGACTGCTCATTATTATTATTACTGTGACTCTTACTTCTGGTGATTTGCACCTGCCTCGGTCAGTTCTCCTAGTCCCTCCTCTGTCTGTACGAAGTAGTAGGGGATGATGACTTACTATGTTGCCTGGGCTAAAGTGCAGTGACTATTCACAGTGGTGTTTATAACATCCTGCAGCCTCCAACTCCTCTGCTCAAGGGATCCTCCTGCCACAGCCTCCCAAGTAGCTAGGACTAGAGGCATGAGCCACCATGCCTGACTTACCCGCACTCTTGACCTATCTTCTCTCCCTTTTTTTGTAAGCCTTGCTCCACTGTTTTTTCCTTCTTGCTTGTAAATTTTTCTCACTTCTGATACAGTTCCCAAACCCTGAGAAAATTTTCTTGTGTCTCTTAAAATAAACAATTTAAAAAGGCAAAACAACGAAAAAGGCAGAAAGAATAGCAGCTCTGTCCTGCTCCTCCCTGCACCCCCTCCTTTCCAGGCATCCCTTATCACCTAGCTCCAGGAAGGGCATCTCCTCTGATTGCTTCCACCTGGTCAGCCTCCTGTTCACCCCCTCAGCTTCCTGTGATCAGCCTCCTATGCCATCTTGCTTTGAGAAAAGTGCTCTCATAAACCTCACCAATGACCTCCTTGTTTCCAAATCCAATGGACTCTAGTTCTTAGTGCAGCAGGTAACCTTTCAGTTTTCTACTCCTTTCTTTCTGAACCCCTGTCCTCCCTTGGCTTTGGAGAGGACTGTTTTATTGGGTTTTCTTCATCAGCTTGACGTTTTCTTCTCCACTTGCAGTTGTGTGATGGTCTTTCATGTTCTCCTCCTTTTTCTACTCCTTAAACACTTGTGTTCCTTAGGTTCTCACTTGACTTGAGAATTGCATCTGTGTTCAGGTTTCTACCTGTTTCCTGTGTCGTGATTTCTCCTGCATCTGTGTCTCCAGCCTGTGTCTTCAGCCTGAGCCCCAGTCACATATCACAGTTCCCACCACCTAGATGCCTCACAGGTCACTCAACTCCATCATGTCCCAAACACAACCAGGGGTGATCTTTCCCCCAAACAGGATCGTTCCTTTTTTATCTCTCTTTTGAATAAATCACCCCACAATCTGCTCATTCAGCTAGAAATCCAAGACCTATCCTTGTTCTTTCTTCTGCTTTACCATGTGACATGTAAGTGGCTATGCAATTCTGTAGACCCTGCCTCCAGCCTCACCTGTCTCTCTCTTCTCTCCTGACATTCTAAGTCATTCTTGTCCCAGCTCGAGCTATTCTTCTCTTATCTGGTGTTTTGTGATAGACTCCTGTATTAGTCCATTTTCACACTCCTGATAAAGACACACTGAGACTGGGTAATTTATAACAAAAAAGAGGTTTGGCCAGGCGCAGTGGCTCACGCCTGTAATCCCAGCACTTTGGGAGGCCGAGGCGGGCGGATCACAAGGTCAAGAGATGGAGACCATCCTGGCCAACATGGTGAAACCCCGTCTCTATTAAAAATACAAAAATTAGCTGGGCGTGGTGGCGTGCACCTATAGTCCCAGCTCCTTGGGAGGCTGAGGCAGAAGAATTGCTTGGACCCAAGAGGCGAAGGTTGCAGTGAGCCAAGATTGTGCCACTGCACTCCAGCCTGGTGCCTGACATCAGAGTGAGACTCTTTCTCAAAAAAAAAAAAAAAAAAAAAAAAAAAGGTTTGTTGGACTCACAGTTCCATGTGGCAGGGGAGGCCTCACAATCATGGTGGAAGGTGAAAGACACATCTCACTTGGTGTCAGACAAAGGAAGAGAGCTTGTGCAGGGAACTCCCCTTTATAAAATCACCAGCTATCGTGAGATGTATTCAGTATCACAAGGAAAGCACAGGAAAGACTTGCCCCCACGAGTCAGTTACCTCCCACCGGGCGCCTCCCGTAACACATGGGAATTGTGGGAGCTACAGTTCAAGAGGAGATTTGGATGGGGACATAGCCAAACTATATCAACCCTCTAATTGATTTCCCTGTCTCCAGTGTGTTCCCCTGAATTCTATATATTTCCATTTATTTGTTTGCCAACCTTTAGTTCTGCTCTCTCTCTAAGGGGAGGGTCTCTCTCTTTTTCTTTCTCATCTCTAGTGCCACATGAATGAATACATCTTGAACGAGTAGGGTTACAAAATGTCTCCATTTCACAATAGGCATTCTAATGTTGGATGTAGGAAACTGTAACTTTTGGTAAGTCAGTGGACTGCTCTGACGTTGGTTTTCTCATCAATAAGATTTGAATTACAGTATATTAGCTTCAAGGCTGAGAGATGGGCTAGATAGTATTTTGAAGTCTCTCTAACATTTGGAACACTTTTAGATGAATAGGATTTATCAGTCCAGATTCCGTTCCTTGCCTAAAAATGTTTTTAAAAAATGCATTTTAAATGCTATTAGAACTTACTGAGTTTACTAGTTGTATTAAATACTTATTTATTAAGTGCCTTAAAAATGTAATTCGGTAGGGGTGGTGGCTCATGTCTGTAATCCCAGCACTTTGAGAGGCCAAGGCTGTGGATCACTTGAGCTCAGGAGTTCAAGAACAGCCTGAGAAACAAAATGAAACCCCATCTTGACAAACAAAAACTAGCTGGACATGATGACACATGACTGTACTCCCAGCTGCTTGAAGGGCTGAGGAGGGAGGATTGCTTGAGACTGGGAGGTAGAGGCTGTAGTGAGCCAAGATGGTGCCACTATACTCCAGCCTGAGTGACAAAGTGAGAACCTGTCTCTAAATAAATAAGTAAGTGTTGTGTTATCTTACCAACAATCCACTGAGGAGGTATTTTCATTATGCCCATTTTGCAGATAAAGAGACTGAGGCCCAGGGTCATTGACCAGTGGGTGGTGGAGCCAGGTTTCAGCCACAATCACGTCCTTGGTGATTAAGTGTGATTTACTCCTATTCTACACTATCTCAATTTTTGAAGCTGTGGTTGGGAGCCAAGTTTCATTTTATTATAATATAGGCCAGGGATTGGCAAGCTTTTTCTGTAAAGGGGCAAAAGATAAATATTTATGCTTTGCTATCACATATGTATGTGTATATATATATATATATATATATATATATATATATATATATAGTGTGTGTGTGTGTAGGAGGAGGGGGTATTTTAATTTTGTTTTGCTTTCTACAATCTTTTAAAAATGTAAAAATCATTTTTCATTTACAGACCATACAAAAACAAGTCATGGGTAGGGCAAATGGCTTTATCCTTCATAGAGTTAGCCTTCTTTTCACTGAGCTTACAAAGTCACGAGTTTTTCTATTAGAACATTGAAGCAATACAAGGAATCAGTGAATGTTTCAGTAATTCTTGTTAGACAAGATCAGGCAAATTCCACAGTAAACAGACTGACAGTCACAGCCCTCTTTGCAGCAGCCTACAAGAGTTCCATTAAATGCTGACCAGCCAGGCCCAGAATGTCAATGTCTGTTCTGTGAATAGTCTGCATTTTATAGAATGGCACATCCTGTAGGGAATAAACATCTTAACTTCACCATTCTCGTCTCAGTAATTTACATAAGAGCTTCCCCCTCAAAAGATCTGTAATAAAATAGGGAAGGAGACTCAAGGTCTTTTACTGCCTGGTCTTAAATCTAAATCAATCAACAAATTAAGAGTCTATTTGGCTAGGCGTGGTGGCTCACACCTATAATCCTAGCACTTTGGGAGGCCCAGGTGGGCAGATCAGTTTGAGACCAGTCTGGTCAACATGTTGAAGCCCTTTCTCTACTAAAAATATAAAAAATTAGCTTGGTGTGGTGGTGCGCACCTGTAATCCCAGCTACTCAGGAGGCTGAGGCAGGAGACTCAGGTGAACCTGGGAGGCGGAGGTTGCAGTGAGCTGCTGTCGCGCCATTGCGCTCCAGCATGGGTTTTGTAGCAAGACTCAGTCACAAAAAAAAAAAAAAAAAAAGAGGAATCTATTTAACACCTCTTCCCTAACCTCTACTGTCGCGTATGGGACACAAAAGAACAAAAGCTCCCTGATGAAATTTTAAATACGCATAGAGAAGACAGGAAATCCAGTGTTTCTTAACCATTTTGGAATGAGAGACCCCTTTGAATAACTGACAAACACTAGCAACCACATACTCAGAAGAATGCCTGGGTGAAGACAGAAAATAATTGGCATTCATTTTCAGGGGATTCTTGCTCTTGTGGAAATCTATCCACAGACTGAGGTTCAAAAGTCCTGTTTTAAACAATTAGAGCAAAAATGCGGAGGTGTGTGGTGGTGAGTGCAGAATCAGCTCTCCTGAGCTCATTGTCCCTCTGCAGACCTGTGTTCTTGAGCTGCACACCCACCTATTTCTGGGTCAGTGCCACCCCTCGGTCACCAGTAAGAAAGATCTGCTTCCTTGGGCCTGCAGTCTATGTCATTTGAGCTGATGTGAGACGGAGCATGGTGCCCCTGAGGCCTGCTCCCCTGTGGTCTTCCTGCTCCCTATCTCTGTGTGTCATGTTTTCCAGCGAGCGCATCTAATGGGAGGTCATGGTTCTCTAGCTTGGCATTTTCCTCTGAGTATTTTTCCACGAGTCAAGGACAGCCCTCTGGGAAGTGGGACATACATGCTGCCTCCTCAGACTCCTGTTCAGTGGAGCATTGGTTCGAAACAAATTTTATTCTCACTTCAAAATGTGAACTTTGCCGTATGCCCATCTGATCCATGGAGAGAGCCAAGGCAGGCAGAATGGAAATGTGGGTGAACTCTCAGGTCCTGCCATTGGCTGTGCTTGACATCTGGATGGTGGCAGCAGAGGTGGCCACGAAGCTGGCTCCTTGGAGCCTGGTGTTTGGCTCCTGCATGTGTGATCTCATGGCTGCTGCAGTAGGTTGAAAAGTGTCTCCCAAATTTTCATGTCCACCTGCAATCTGAGAGTGTGGCTTTATCTGCAAATAGAATTTTTGCAGGGGTATTCATTAAGAATCTTGAGATGCAATCATACTGGATTTCGGGTGGTCCCTGGAGGTCCCTCAAGGGCTTCCATGACTGGAGCCCTTACGGGAAGAGAATACTAGGAGACAGAAGAGTGCCACGTGAAGATGTAAGTAGAGATGGGAGTGATGCTACCAAAGCCAAGAGACACCTGGAGCTATGAGAAGCTGAAAGAGGCAAGGAAGGGGTGGCCCCCAGAGCATGGCCCTGGTGAAACCTAAGATTCCTGGCCTCCAGAATTGTGGAAGAATAGATTTCTTTTAAGTCGTCAGGTTGTGGTACTTTGTTACAGCAGCCCCAAGGAACTAGTACATCTGCCTTCTAATTGCTGTAGATGACAAATGGGCTGACCCCTGGGTGGGTAGAGAACCTGACTCCTGGGTCCCCTGGGTGATGCTGGTGGAGGAATGCCTGAGGTCCCAGAGCCTCCGATTTGAAGCACCTGCAGGTCTTGGAGGTGCTAATTTATTGAAATATTCCGCAAGTTGCTTGACCTTTCTGTGCATTGATGTCTGTAGCCAGACACAAAGCCAAGTCTTCCCAGCTTCTACTTCCTCACCTGAGTTCCTACCTGCCCTTAAGGAAGGCTAGCTGTCAATCCAACCTTGTGGAGAGAACCAGATACCACCCTCCAAACTCACCCTGCTTTTTTCTGACCTCCTCAGTGTCTTTGCTCAAAATTTCCTCTCCATCTGGGATAATCCTTCTCATATTCATCCTAACCAGTGTTAGACCCAAAATGAATTAATTATTATGTGCCATCTCTTATACTAAACTATAAGTTACTTGAGGTAGGGGGTCATCGACACTCATCCCACAGCCAACCCTGAGCACAGCATTTTGTAAAATCCTTATTTGTAATTCATGTCACACATTATCCAATATAAAGGAAGAGTTTAAATTCATTGTAAATGCTAAGGGTAATTTGCTCATTTTGGTATTTTTAAATGGCAAAGAATCATGATTTTCCTGAGATTTTTCTCTTCAGTTCGAATCCCAAATGTCACTGAGTTTGGTTAAAATTACAGAAGATTCTATCATATTTTTGTGGATAGAGGTCAGACCTTACAGTCAGATAACTGGGTTTCCAGCCTCATTCCATTGTCTACTTCTCATGCAGCCCTGGGTATAGCTAATGCTTGATGTGCTCATGGATTCACATGATGTGCAAGTGGATTCCCTATCCCGTCAATGGGGATGGGAAAGCTCATCTCACTGAGTGTTTAGAGGATGTATGAGTCCGTCAGATAGATGATGGCCATTGGATGTTAGCTCTTTTATCCCCTTGTCTACTTTTTTTTTTTTTGAGATGAAGTCTTGCTTTGTCACCCAAGCTGGAGTGCAGTGGTGGGTTCTCGGCTCACTGCAACATCCACCTCCTGGGTTCAAGTGATTCTCCTCCCTCAGCCTCCCAAGTAGCTAGGACTATAGGCACACGCCGCCATGCCTGTTGAATTTTTAGTAGAGACTAGGGTTTTACTACATTGGCCAGGCTGATCACGAACTCCTGACCTTGTGATCCACCCGCCTCAGCCTCCCAAAGTACTGGGATTACAGGCGTGAGCCACTATGCCTGCCCCTACTCCCAGATCTATTTTTATTGACTCTCTTTTATTTCAAGGTGGCAAGTGAAATATATTCAATGCAAGGTACTTATTTACATTTAGAAATAATGGCAAATACATACATAGTTCCTGCCATGTATAAGGCAATGTGCTAAATACTTAAATATATTAATTCATATAATTGTGAGATTATTATTCTCGTCACACAGATGAGGAAAAACTTAGTCACAAAGAGGTCAGGTGACTTGTCCAGGTTTTCTCAGTTAGTTAGGGGTGGAGTCAGGGCTTGAATTCAGGAAGTCTGGCTCCAGAGTCTGAGATCCTAATTACTATACATACTGCATTCAGCATTCAAGTTATTGAAACAAACAAGCAGAGAAACACATGGACCTATTGAATGGCCCAGTTGAAACCCAGATGTGCTTTGTTTGTCTGTTTGCTTTAATCAGTGGCAAAATCTTGATAGCTGACCTCCCTGAGCCTTTTATATCAATAATGGGAACAATGACCAAAACTCAAAATAATTTAGCCATGGTTAAAGTTTCCTTCCTTTTAGGACTACTCTAGAAAAACAAGTCATCAAGAATAATGATTCATTGTGTTGGTTTTTGTACAGAAAGAACTGGGGTTGAAGCCACTTACTAACCCTAGGATTTGGGGCTGACTTCTCTTAGTCTTAGTTTCCTCTCTGGTAAATTCCTCTTAGGAATTTATTGAAGATTAAATGAGATACTGTGCATAAACCTCCTGGCCAAAAGTAACAAGTGATATGTGGTGTTTTATCATTATGAAGATCATCTATTCAAGGGTTTTCAGTTTATTATCATAATATATTAGTGTGCCACTATCACTTAGGAAGTTTATAATTCCATCTAAGTAATAATGAAAACACCAACATTTATAAATGATAAATCCTTTATTTTTTATTTTCTGCATTAAGGCCACGGTTGCTTGCATTTTTCACATTGTTTCTTGAGGAGGGAGAAAAGGGCAAAGTTAGTTGGTGAGGAGGGAATTGTGCACAATGTAGGTATATGCAAGGAAATGTCAGATGTCAAGTGTAAGCTGGTGGACAAACAAATTGAGGCCGTCCGCACTCACCTGATTCCCTACCTTAGTGGTAAAGAATCTACCTATGAGATATGGTCACCTGGGAGGGCTGAAGATTAATTACTATGCAGTGTGCTAAGTATTGCTTGCAGTACTAAAATATGTGCCTTGTTCTTTTTGTATAACTTATTTCCAAATATGTGTGTGTGCATGTGCGCTTGTGTGTGTACACTATTGAGGTTAATACAATTAAAATGTCATTTAAAGGCATAACTGAGTTCATAGTAGCTGCTTGTTATTACATATTTAATAATCAGAAAATACTAAAAGTATCATAGGTGTAGAAGAAATATTTTTGAGGTTAAATAAGGCATCACATATTCAAAATGCTGGAGGAGCCCCCAGTCACTGATGAGAGTCTGTGGCCCAGGGTCTGAGACGCTCAGCTGCTCAGTGACCATTTCTGTCCTTTTCCTCGAAGTGGTGGAACATGCTGGTGGCTCTTGTCAGGGAAGGGGCTTGAGCCAAGGCCACAGGCCAGGAAGGAAAAAGAATTAGAACTCTGGGTGGATCTAGACTGGAATAAAATCCAAGGCCATGAGAACATGGCACATGTAGAGGGCCTTCTAGGCAATGATTCTCATATTTGTAGATATGTATGTTGTTTTCAAGAAGATCTGCTCAAGTTTGTGTTGAGGCTATAAAGCCACATCCAGGACCAAGGAAAGGGCTAGCAGTTTCTGGTCAGTTTCTGAAGGGGAAGTTTCTGGCCAGTTGGGTTAGTGTTAGAGCTTCCAAGGGGGTGTTGAAAACGGAATGAAAAACCAAGGACCAGACTAGAAGGACACAGAGATGCTGCCCATGTATATTTGGAGACAGTAAAGGGGTTGCAGCCCAGTGCCCAGGGGGTACCTGGCAGTGAAGTTTGTTCTAGATACAATTGGTACAATTTATTTGGGGAGAGGGCTCTTTATTTCAGAAACTAATGGTGCTGGATCTGTAAGACTAGATTGTTCCTTACATCTGGGAAGGTCAAAGTCAGTCAGAAAAAGAAATGCATGATTTTCCCTCTCTCAGCATCCTACATGAGTGATCATCTGTTCTCTGTGGATACATCTTTAGTGATATCAGTCCCTTTAGGGTGAAGTGGATTCACAATCCGGTCAGGAGAAAAGAGACCTGCTGTTTATTTTACTGAAGATGGGATCCCAATGGAGTGTTACAGCTTGTTCCAAATGGCTGTTTGCAAGGTTGTGATGTCATATTGGAAGTTTTTGAGGTTTTGAGTTAGGATCTGATTACTTTTGCAGAAGACTGCAATGGCATATTTGAATACAAATAAAGTAGTTATATGGGGAGTGTGCATGTGTATGTGAGAGAGAGAGAGAGAGAGACATACACAGAGACAGACAGACAGAGACAGGCTAGAAGAGAGAGAAATTTCCTCTTTGGTGTTGAAAATATGGCATCCTTCCAGGAAGCAGGACCTAGAGTCCAGAATTTTCTTTCAACTCTATACTTCTGGAATTGTCTCAGTCTTTCTTTTTGTCAGTTTTTATTATTGCTTAAACTGGTAATCATTGCACATGTATGTTGTGCCAGGCACTGGGTTCCATGATTTTTATACAATGTAACACCTAATCCTTGCAACACCAGTAGTCTCCATAAAACCCCAAAAGGACAGGGTTGGGAGCTTTTCTAGGATAGCTGAACATGGGAAGGTTCCTATAGGGCAGCACACCCCGGAGGGTATGGAAGCTTCACGCCCCCTTCCCTGTATTCACCCTGTGCATCTTGGCATCTGTATCCATTGCAATATCATTTATAATAAACCAGTAGACATGATTCCTTGAGTTTCCGGAGCCACCCTAGCAAATTAATTGAAGCTGAGGAGGGAGTTCAGGAACTCCGATTTATAGCCGGTCAATGCGAAGCATGGGTAAAACAGCCTGGGACTTGGGGTTGGCATCAGAAGTCAGTGGAGCCTTGTGGGACTGAACCCTCACCTGTGGGATCTGACACTGTCTCCAGGTAGACAATGTTAGAATTGAATTAGAGGGCACCGAGCTGGGGGCCACTAAATAAATAATTTGCTGCAGAGTTGATAGATTAGTGGTTGCTGGGGGGGCGGGGAGGAAATCCCCACACGTTTCTGGGTGACCACAGGTCACAGAAATCTTCTGTATTGGCTGTTGAGTGACAGTACAGTAGGAAAAACTGACTTGGTTCTTTCTACTCAAGCCCCTAGGCAGATTTCCTTATTTCTATACTTTCTTGTGCCTAAGATTTACTTTCCCTTATCAGACTCTTAGAAGCTAGAATCAAAATCTTAGAATTATTGTTAAAACCCTTCTCCAAATTGGGTGTAATGGAACCACAAATTTAAGTTCCTACCTAACACAGATGTGCAAAATAATTAAATCTGAAATTTTACTTTGGCCTGTGATTAATTTGGTTTGTCTCCTGAACTTCTGCTTAGTGGGAAGATAAGTTAAGGACATATTGAGTCTGATATAACCTTAGTTCAATTTTTAAAGTTGGAAAGTTAAATTATCCCTTCAGGTGGTGTTCAGTCTCTCTCTAGAGAGAAGGAAAAGCCTCTCTAGCATATGAGTATATGGGAGAGGGGTGCTTGTCACTTGGAATTATGCAGATATGTAAGTTAGGATGTATAATGCTAGCTTCGGGGTGGACACAATGGTTTATGTCTATAATCCCAGCACTTTGGGAGGCTGAGGCAGGTGGTTAGCTGGAAGCAGGAGTTTGAGGCTACCCTGGGGAAAAAAGTGAGATGCCATCTCTACACACAACCTTAACAATAATAGCAATAATGCTAGCTTCTGTAACAAACAACCCTCCAAAACTTTCAGTGGCTTAACACAGAAGTTGCTATTTCTTGTTCATGTCACAGTTTGATATGGAAAGGGCAGCTTTTCTTAAAGTGGTGACAATCATTCATGCTCTCTTTTCATCTTTTAAAAAATCTCTATCAAAATCTCTCTCTCCCTCTTTGTCCCTCTTCCCTCAGTACATGACCTGAGTGCTTGCTGTGGAGGAGGAAAGAGAATGATGAAGAACTGGGCAGGGGGGCTGATGATGCCCAGGCCTCAAGTGGTGGGCATCAACACTGCTCAGATTCTGTTGACCAGCACCTGGTCACAAGGCCCCGACTGCAAGAGAGGCTAGTGAATGTAGTTTCTCTATGAGCTCAAGGAGAAAAAACCAGATTGATGGGATCCGGCCGGGTCTGCTACAGTGAGGAACCGCCTCCCGCCCCCACCCCCAGCCCCCCTGCTAGTTTCTCCTGCGAGTGCTGGCTAGAAGTGTCCCTTGTCTGCCTGGTGCTCCGTTTCTGACACTGAAGTGGGTGGCTGGTGCACTCAGGCTCACTTCTCTTGTCTCAGCCAACGCCGCCAGGGGAGCTTCCTGCCTGACATGGCCTCACCTTGGCTGCTACAGGCATCTTACTACTGGGCTTCACACCATGTCTTCCATCAGTTTGCTGGCCAGAAAGTCCACTCCCAGGCCCTTCTGTGGGGTCATTTTGCTCTGTCATGGAGGTTTCTAGGGGGGGCACCAGTGGCTCTCAGCTTAGCAGCCGTACCATCCAGAAACTGGCAGTGGTTTAGTCAACCTAAACACAGGCTGCCCTTCAACCACACACCAGGGATGACCTCTTGCTAAGACCCAGGCTGCTGGGAGACTGCTTGTTAGCGGGGTTCTTTCCAGGGTCTCTAAGAGAAACAGGATTCTTGATCCTCCTGTGAGTAGTGAGTGCTCCTATTAAGTTATCTAACTCACCTGCTGTCTCTGAGCCTAAGTTCACAAAGGAGAAGTAGGGCGGCCTTGCTGCGCCTCATCCCCTTCCTTTACATGAGACCCAGGATCCAACAAAAAGTGGGATTTTCTTCCATGTCCGTCAGCCATAGCTTTTCCCTTGCAGAGTGGGCCTTTGCACAGAGAATAAACACTTACGATTGAGTCCTGGTGCTGACTGGGCCAGGTGTTGATGTGCTAGAGAAGATAAAAAGATTTGGATAATCCTTTCTCAAGACAATAGCCTGGATTGCCAGCAATGGGAGAGCTTTGACAAGCTACATTTTGACTTCCATGATTGAATATCATCTAATTTTTTCTTCTTTATATTAATTCTATAACAATTTCTAATCCTTACCATGTAGGCAGATGCATAGGGTAGAGAGGAAGGAAATGTGTGTACTTAAACAAAAGAGAAACCACATTAATTTAAGCATGCCTCTGTTTAATGGGGATCCTTTTAGGAGGATGGTCCAGGATGTGTTCATTTAACAAATACCGATTGAGTATTTTATCCAAACACTGTTCTAGGCAACGGGGGTACTGCAGTCGACAAGGCAGATAAAAATCCTTGCCGTTAAGAAGTTTGGGTTCTAGTGGAGTAGAAGGACACAGACACACACAGAGTGAGTATGGAGATATATTGCTAAATAGTGGTCAGTGCTAAGGAAAAAAACAATGAAGCAGAAAGGGGGATATGAGATGCCAGGTGAAATGTTAGGATGAACAGAAAAGGCCTCAAGAAGGTGGCTTCCGAGTAAAGACCTGAAGGAAGTGAGAGAGGGAGCCATGCAGATTTTTGGAGAAAGAACATTCCAGGCAGAGGAAACTCTACGGGCAGGGATCTGGATCAGAAGCCTTGCTGGCTTCCTGGAGGAATATGAGGAAGTCAGCGGCCAGATCTGCAAGTGGAGAGAGGGGAAGGAGATAAGATCACAGAGCAATGGGACTGGGGTTGCAGATGAGTTTGAGCCTTTGCCTTTCACTCTTCCTAAGATGGGGAGCGAGGTCGGGGGCTTTGAGCAGATCAGTGATCTGATCCGCCTGTGTTGTAACAGCAGCTCTGGGCCAGCATTATCTCTAAGATGAACGCTACAGGGGCCATTCTACCTCTGCTTGAATTGTTACAGTGGCAGGAATGTGTGCTTTGATGGGAAAATCCATAGAGGCTGGCAGGCTTAAGTGTCAGGCGACTCTGCCCTCTTCTTTCAGTTCCTGTAGGACAGAGGTTGGCAAACTACTGCCCACAAGCCAAGTCTGCCCTCGTCTGTTTTTGTAAATAAAGGTTGATTGTAACACAGCCATGCTTATCCATGTATACATTGTCTCTGGCCGCTTTTGTGTGACAATGGCAGAATTGAGTAGCTGTGACAGAGACCATAGTGTACTGAAAGCCTAAAGTATTTACTAACTAGACCATTTAAGAAAATGCTTTTTGACCTCTGTTATGGGAGACAAATACTAAATAAAAACAACTAGGAAGGAAAACCAAAGGCATATAAGGTGTGAAGCCAAAATAGATTTGAATGTAGAAGACATCAAATAGGATACAAATTATTTATACCAAAGATATACCACAAAAGGAAAACAAAATAGAAATTTAGCTGAAATATGACGTCCTAGAAGTTTGGAGATTTATGGATGTAAGGAATGAAGGTCATAAGATTACTAGATAGGTAACAACATTGGCAGAAGAGTTGACCTATTGAATACCTGCTTTTCCCCAGGAGGGAACTTGGTGGATCACAAGAGAGGCTGAAAAATTCCATCACAGGTTAGCTTGAATGCATCTATATTTGACCTGATTTGCTAATTGCCTTGCCTTCATTTTAAATGTATTGCTTAAGTATATGCTGATTCACCCTAAGAGATCATCAACCCCTTTTCATTATCAGCTCCTGTATATTAATGTCAGATAACAGCTGGTAATAACCTTAGTACTCTTAGAAGTGTGCTCAATTTTGCAAAAATAATGGGGGCTTCCTTGTCCTTTCAGACCCTGTTCCATGCTTCATTCCCTTCTGCCTAACATCAGCAGCTCAGCTTGAGGCAGCCTCTCTGAGAGGATACTTTGCTAACACAGGACCGCCAGGCCCTGGGTGGACACCTCTCAGCTCCTTTTTTACCTGAGCCATCCATGAAGCAGCTGCCCCTATCTTCACCAGTTTAATTGGTTCCACTCAATGCACACATAGTCACCAAGACATTTTCCAAATTACTTATAATTAATGCTCTAGTCATTACAAATTAGCTGTCTCAGGCCAACTCCAATTCCCTATTCAATGGCCCGCATAGGCAGTACAGTCAGAGTGAGGTCACAGGTACCACAGTCATCTGAGAGGAAGAGGCTCTTCTTCTTAGTTTCCCAGAGTCATGGTCTGTGGCTGCTAATAAAGCCATGCTGGTAAATGGTTTGGCATAAGTAGCAATTACTTATGGTGCCTTTTGCAGTTTGGTGAAGTTGAGGACTTCACAAAATATCATGCATCCAGGGCCATTAATACTATTCCAAGAATATGCACTTTCATGGCAGCAGTTCATATGCCATGTTTCGGAGTCCTTGTGCCCTCTGGAAAGTTAACACAATTGCCCACTCACCCCCAAGTATGTGAAGGGTGTCTGTTGCGCCAAGTCCATGCAATGACTTTGTAGAATTTTCTTATCCCTGTGAAACTTGAGGCTACGGGGCCATCTCTGGCCTGGATTTAACTAACTTTGTAGATGCTTTCAGTGATACTTTTCAAGAGCTTCCTGTCTGGAGCTATACTAGATAAGAGACAGAGTGCTTTCTTTCCTTAAGAGGTTTTGTGTTGGTGTTGGAGGAGTTGGTTGTTCCTTCCTGATGGCCCCCCTGGTCTCATCTGGCCTATACCTTCATAGGTTGGTAGGCTCTAGGCCCTGTGAGTATTCACATACTTGGAACCTCAGAACAATGGACTCATCCAGCAAGGAGGAGTACAAAGTTTGCAGGGTTGCAACCTGGTACTCACAAAGCAGTGTGAAGAGCTAAATCTGGCCCAGGGTACACTCATTACTGCCAGCTGAGATGAGATGATGTTGTACCACCACTCACTGGATGCACTTACAAATACTAGACACCATTATAGTCACCCAGTGATGTCTAAGCTGGGCTGTGAAAGTTAGGAAGGAGCAGAGCATGTACAAGTGAGGAGGACATTCCAGGCCCAGAGGACAACTTGGGTAAAAGCATGGAAGTAGGAAAACAAGAGAGATGCCCAAGGAATAGATAGTGGCCAAGGTGGCTATAATGATGGCACATAAAAAGAAGAAATAGAATCTAGTTCTAGAAACAAAATCTATTGTGTGCCAGGCCCTTTCTTGGTACTATAAATGATGTAAAGAGAAATGAGACAATATAATAAAAAGGCTATGGCCCCTTCCTTCAAAGAGCTTAATGTCAAAATGAGCTTCTATATAGCATCATGACGGCAGCAACAGTTTGCTGAGGCAGTAGGTTTGCATTCTGGGTGATGTTCTAGAAGAGATGCCATGTGCATTTTAGCTGGGAGATCCTCATGGGATTCCTACTCACAGTGGTTGGTGAGAGCCGCCACAGTAGGAGAGCTGGTAGAAAGGTGTTCTAAACTGTGGTGATTAATTTCACGTGTAAACTTGACTGGGCCATGGGGTACCCAGACATTTGGCTAAACATTATTCTGTATATGTCATTGAGGGCGTTTCTGGATGACACTACCATTTGAATTGGTAGACAGTAACACAGATTGTCCTCCCTAATATGGGTGGGTCTCATCCAATCAACGGAAGACTTAAATAGAATAAAAAGTCGGAGTAAGAGGAAATTCCTCCTGCTTGACTTCCTGACCTGGGACATTGGTCTTTTCTGGCCTTTGGACTTAGACTGCAACATTGGCTTTTCTTAGGTCTTGAGCTTGCCTTCTTTTAGACTGGAACTTACACTGTTGGCTCTTTTGGGTTTCAGGCCTCCAGACTCAGACTGGCCCTGCACATGGGCTCTCTTGGGTCTCTAGATTGCTGACTACAGATTTTGGGACTTCCCAGTCTTCAGAGTTGCATAAGCCAATTCCTTATCATAAATGTGTGTATTTATTTATTTTCTTTATATCCTGTTCTCTTTATCTGTATGTATTAGTTCATTCTCATATTACTATAAAGAACTACCCAAGACTGGGTAATTTACAAAGAAATGAGCTTTAATTGGCTCACAGTTCAGCAGTCTATACAGAAAGCTTGGGTGGGGAGGTCTCAGGAAACTTACATTCATGGTGGAAAGTGAAGGGGAAACGTGCACCTTCTTCATATGGTGGAGTAAGGGAGACAGAGAAAGAGAGCTAAGGGGGAGGTGCCATACACTTTTAGACCATCTCATGAACTCTTGAGAATGAACTCACTGTCACAAGAACAGCAAGGGGGGAATCCACCCTCATTATCTAGTCACCTCCCACCAGATCCCTCCCTAAACATTGAGAGTTACAATTCAGCATGTTATTTGGGAGGGGACACAGAGCCAAACCATATCATCTCTTCTGACCAGCTGATGCTGACTTCCAACAGGAAACACAAACCCTCTAATCATGGCTCTGCCACAAGAACAGAGTCCAGAGAATCCTGACTAATCCATAAGCCCAGTTGACATTCAGGAAGAATCCATTAGTCTCTGCTTTTCAAATTCCATGGTGCAGCATATTCTCACCTTTGAAAAGTTCAGGCCATGCTTCTTTTGATTCTCTGCCTGGCTTGGCAGGCTGAGAGTCCTGCTGTAGAAAGATGGGGTAAAGGTGACGAGGACGTGAAGTTCCCCATTCCTGGCTCTCAGTCGCTTCAGATCACCCCCAAGCGTTTGGTGCCTCCCTGTCTCAGACTCCTTCTATGGGAACTCTGTGGCTTCAATTTCAGGGCACAGTGGGTCATCTGGAAAATGAGGTCTTATTTTGTGGTGTCACAGGGAATTGCTATCAGATGCACACCATATAGACCGGTGCCATTAAAGGGAAGGAATTATTACCCTTCACCTATTCTCTTCTGTGTCTTATCAAAAGGATTTGCCATTAACTAGAAATTTTTCTTTAAAGATTTTCACTTTGCAGCAACTGCAGTGAATGAAGCTAAAGGGAAAGGAAGCTCTCCAGGCACAGGGGTATCGTGAGCTAGCTGCCCACATAGCCCTGGCTCTTTCTGGTGAGTCAAGCTGGATTTGTTAGTTCTCAGCATCATCCATGCATATACATAGAAATGAACAGGGAGGTGTGGAATCACACTGAAGGATATTTTTATACAATGTCGAAAAGATGTGGTCTCTATGCAGTGCAATACAAAGATAAAAACTCTTTGTATTTACAAATTGTTTCACCTGAGCCGAAAGTGCTCTCCTGTATCTATTCTAGCTCCTTCATTTACCTCCCAGTTCATGAAGTCAGAGTAGAAAGGATTATCCTTCTCTTTTGGAACAGGAAGAAATTTAGGGAAAGCTAGATTAAGTGATTTGTTGTGAGTCATGTGGTTCAGAGTCTGGATTGGAAACTTCATTCCTCTCTCCTCTCTATCCCGTCTTCCCATATTTCTGTCTTCCCTCCTTTCCGCCTTCATCAGATATTTGTAAGGAACCTAGAGGTAATTTCCTAGGTGCAGGTGATATAGCAATGAGGAAGACAGGCTGAGAGCAGGGGCTCACGCCTATAATCCCAGCACTATGGGAGGCCAAGGCGGGCAGAACACCTGAGGTCAGGAGTTTGAGACCAGCCTGACCAACATGGTGAAACCTCGCCTCTACTAAAAATAGAAAAATGAGCTGAGCATGGTGATATGCACCTGTAGTTCTAGCTACTTGGGAGGCTGAGGCAGGAGAATCGCTTGAACTTGGGAGGCAGAGGTTGCAGTGAGCTGAGATCACAGCACTGCACTCCAGCCTGGGCAACAGAGCTAGACTCTGTCTCAAAACAAAACAAAACAAAAAAAAGAAAGGAGGAAGACAGAGCTTCTGCCTCTGAGACAGTCTCAGTGAAACAGGAAACATAGACATCTTAACACATAAGTAGAACATAATACTGGGAAATAACAGTAGACCTTTGAACAAGGCAATGCAGGATATCCCATGTAGGGGAGGCTAAATTCTCCTAAAGTACTTATAGAAGATTTTACCCTGGCAGTACCACTTGAGTTAGGGATGGAAGGAAGTGTAGGCATTTTATAGGTGAAAGAAAATGGACATTTCAAGCAGAGGGAACAGAGCGTGCAGAAACATTGCCAGGTAGAAGGACATCCTATGGTCAGGGAACTGCAAGACTGTTAGTTTGACTGCAGCACAGTGGGCTTTCTGCTGACCAGCTGATGCCGACTTCCAACAGGAAACCCAAACCCTCTAACCATGGCTCCGCCACCAGAACGGAGTCCAGGAGATGTATCATAAACACTGCCTGACGTAGATTAATCCGGCCTGCCTGGTGCCAGCCTTTGATGACTGTTCCTCTTTCTTCAACAATGAAGAGAGCCATGTCAGTCTAATGACTGTCATATTATCTCCCATTAACTTCATTATTGGACACTAACTGTTTCTAGTAATAATTCATTCACTGGTAATGACTTGGTGTCCAATGCCTGGATAATTACCGTCACAAATGCTATCAGACAGGTGCTACAGGTTGCTTTCTCCATCTGGGACTGGGGCACAAATCAATTGAGGGCTCAGTGCTTGTGGGCTTGTCCTGGATGTGACAGAGGAAAATCACCTCCTGAGTAACAGGGCTAAAAATTTCTCCTGGGGAATCTGAAAACCCAGAATAGGGTTTTCCCTGCCCTTGGGCTTGGAACAGCCACATGGGTCTGAGTGCTATGTGCATGTGTGTGTGTGTGATGTGTGTCTGTGTCACATGTGACATGTGTGCTCAGTGGAAACATTAAGCCCTCTCACACTCTAAGGCCAGTAATTCGTATCTGGCTAGAAGCTTCTGGTGGAATAAGTTTTATAATCCATGACATACAAAAGGCTTTACTCCCATATTACTCAAATTCCACTCTAATTTTCTGCATTTATTGTGAGCAGAGATATGCAGCTTGTTTGGAAGGCCAAGAATGGGGTTTCTCAAACTGCCAGTGGTTGAGGGTAATGTTAGAGAGAGGAATTAAATCTGCCATAGAATTTAGGAGTGGGCTGATGTAAAGTATCGCAGTGCAGAGAGAAGGAGAGAAGAGAGACAGAGGCCAATGAGGATAAGTCTCACTGGGTTGGAGACCTCAGATCACCTGCTGAGCTATCCCAGTACCACTGTAGGGAAAGACGACTTCTATCAAAGCAATCTCTCCAAGTCCATAGCCTGAGGAAGCTGGGCTTGTTCAGAAATGAGTGCAACTTTATTCTTCCAAGAAAAATTGCACCTTGCTTAGACCAGAGAGCATTCTTGAAAACTGCAAAGAGTTACTAAGTTTTTTTTCCCTGCATAATCATTTTTTAGACTTTTGTATTTTTTATTTTTGTGAGGATATGGTAGATGTATGTATTTATGGGGTAAATGAGATGTTTTGATATAGGCAAGCAATACGTAATAATCATATTATGGAGAATGGGTTATTCTTTCCCTCAATCACTTATCCTTTATGTTACAAACAATCCAATTATATACTCTTTTAGTTTTTATTTTATTTTATTTTATTTTAGACAGGGTGTGGCTCTGTTGCCCAGGCTGGAGTGCAGTGGTGTGATCTCGGCTCACTACAACCTCTGCCTCCCAGGTTCAAGCTAACCTCTCACCTCAGCCTCTGAAGTAGCTGGGGCTACAGTGCACCACCATGCCCATTTAATTTTTGTATTTTTTTTGTAGAGATGAGATTTCACCATGTCGCCCAGGTTGATCTCCAACAATGGGGCTCAAGTGATCTGCTTGCCTTGGCTTCCCAAAGTGCTGGGATTACAGGCATGAACCACCATGCCAGGCCCCTTTTAATTATTTTAAAACATACAATTAAATTATTATTGACTATAATCACCCTGTTGTGCTATCAAATAGTAGGTCTTATTCATTCTATTTTTTTGTATTCATAGTAATATATATATATATATATAGAGAGAGAGAGAGAGAGAGAGAGAGAGATGTAGTTTCACAGGCTGGAGTGCGATGGCATGATCTTGGCTCACTGCAACCTCCGCTTCCCGGGTTCAAGCAATTCTCCTGCCTCAGCTTCCCAAGTAGCTGGGATTACAGGTGTGCAACACCACACCTGGCTAATTTTTGCATTTTTAGTAGAGACGGGGTTTCACCATGTTGGCCAGGCTGATCTTGAACTCCTGACCTCAGGTGATCCACGCACCTCAGCCTCCCAGAGTACTGAGATTTTACAGGTGTGAGCCACTGTGCCTGGCCTCCTTAGTAATTTTTGACCTCAGATTCACAGAATTGAATTGATCACAGTTCTCTATTTATGATACAATATTAACATCAATCCATATAATAATTCTCTTTTATTCT
>CAUYQU010016324.1:0-40979 GCA_963574635.1 Cheracebus regulus
TTTCTAAAATCTCTTCCTCTTTCTCTTTCATTTTTTCTTTCTTTTGCTGTTTCTTTCTTTCTCCTTTTCTCTCTTTTTCTAAAATCTCTTCCTCTTCCTTTCTCTCTTTCATTCTTTGTATTCTAAAAAAAAAAAAAAAAAAAAAAAAAAAATCTGAGACTCAGGACAAGGATAAGATGTATTTTAATTATTAGAGTATACCTTAAATATAAAAATTAAAATACTCTGGATGATTTAATATTTAAAACCAGAGGACTTGAGGGCTGGAAATATGCACAGGTGAGCCCTGGTCTTCTTGAAGTGGTCTTAGCACCATTACACGAGTCCTCCACAGCCGCGGAAGCAATGGTGGCTGTAAACATCCAGCCACTGCAGTCTGTCCAGCTGCTCCTTTTCAGAGACTGGCCATGTTTGCAAGGAATCCACTCTCTCTTCCCATGCTATAGCCCCCTTATTATTCCTATTATAACGCACCCCCAAGCTGTACCTCATTTCCTCTAAAACTGAAGGATGGTGAGTATTATTAGAGGGGTATGTGTGTGTTTCCGTGAAATAATAGAAAAATTTGGCACTGTTAGTGGAAGCAAGTGGTACCTTAATTAAGTGACATTGAATGACACATGAAACTGATGTTGATTGAATGGGGCACTGGCAGTTGGGTGGAGAGAGGAGATAAGATGCTGAATATATTTTTCACACAGCATATCAGCTTGGGCTACTAATAATTAGGTAAGTATATTCACTAAAAACATTATCTGTATGCTTTAAAAATACCAACAAAAGTGCTGTGGCATTTAAAAGACAATATAGGTGGGACTCGATGGAAAAATAAAGATTTGCTCTGTTTTGATTCAAACGGAAACAAAGGGCTTGAGTTCTCTTGGTAACATGTCATTATTAACATTGTTAATGCCTTTGTATCTGTTATTTCAGGGCACCCTCCATGTACAGCTTCCGTGTACATCAGGACGGGAAACCTGAATTTGATTATGAAATCAGGCAATCACTCTTGGCTTCCACACAGCATTTTTCAAATAGTTCATTTTCAAGCATTAATCTGATTTCACAACTTGTACGCATATCTCACTGATATCCTGAAAGGGACACACAAACACACACACACACACACACACACACACGTATGTGTGTCTCTTGAAGAATATATACATGTGTGTATACACAGATATATATATATACACACACATATGTATATTTGTATATAGTATTCAAATATATAGCCTACAAACATAATATACATATATATTTGGGGGGCAAGTAAATAAGGTTTGTTTCTCATGTTTATACAGTCATTAAAAGAAAACTATGTTTTCACAAATATCTTTTATGGGAAAAATAATGAGAAGCCAAAGGACTCACGATCAATATCAGCACATTTCAATTCATTATAGACATCATGCTTGGTTAGACTCATTCCCAGCTTAGCTACAGTGCACATCAGTCCATGGAAATCAATACAGCCAGTTTTGTCCTTGTTGAAGAAGTTGTAGGCATCTTGGAAAGCTGGGGAAATAGAATTAAGTTATTCAGGACAGTTATTCAATAAGTACATACACTAATAGGACTAGGACAGACAGTACAGTTGATCATGTTCTAAAAAGAGGATTGAGAGAAAAATGAGTGCTTAATAGACATTTCTTATAAAGGACAGTATCCTTCCATGGAACTTGAACTGGAATGAACTAATTCTTGAAAAACCAAGTGTTGGTAGGTAAGCTGGCCTTCCAAAGATATCCACACCCTAATCCCTTAAACCTGTGAATATGCTGTCTTACATGGCAAAAGGGATATTGGACATGTAATTAAGCTAGACTATTCTAGGCTCAATTTAATTACATGATCCCTTATATACCTAGAAGCCAGAGAGATGTGGCAGAAATCAGAGAGGTTTAGAGCATGAGAAAGACCTGACCTACCATTGCTGGATTATCAGCCAGGAACTTCTCTGCCTGTTAAAGAGGCTGAGAAGGCCCTGGCTGATAAATGGCAAGAAAACTGAAACGTCAGCCCTACAAAAGAAAAGAACAGAATTCTGCCAAAAATCTGAGTGAGACTGGAAGCAGTCTCCTCTGGAGCCCCTAAATGGGAGGGCAGGCTGGGCAACATTTTAATTTCAGTCCTATAAAACACAGAGAAGAGAAATCAACTGTGCTCACCTGGACTTCTGACCTATAGAACTGTGAGATAATAAATTTGTGTTGTTTAAAACTGTTAAGTTTGTGGCAATTTGTCACAGCAGCAATAGAAAAATAATTTGTCAAATTGAACCCAAATTATATACGTGTGTGTATGTTTTGTATGGATCCAAAGTTTTTCAAATAAATAGTCAAGGTGCTAACTGGAGCCAAAATTATATATGTCTTTTCTAAAATTAGTGAATGAGGAAATAAACCTGGAATAAAATATATCCCAAATGACACCCAAATAAAACTTATTTCATATCACATTCAAGTCTCAGCATCTCTGTATGAGTGATTAATCCTACAGAGATAATGATACCTGCTCTATAAGTGTGTAATGTAAAAATCTTTCTCCTTGATAAAAGGTAGGCTGGAACCAAACTATCTCTGACTTGTTTCTGTTTTCTCCCATTATCTCTTGCATGTTAGTAGGCAGTCAACAAATATTGATTGCAAGCTTTCCATGAACCAGGTGTTGCTCCAAGTGCTTAGGATATATTAGTACACTAAATAGACAAAGATCTGTGCCTTCATATAAATGTAATAAATAGGTAAATTAGATGCCATTTTAGAAGGTGGTATGTGCTATGGAAAAAAGAAAAAGTAATTCTGTGTGGATGATTAGGAAGAAGAAGAGAAACAGAATTCCTCCACACTCCCACCCGCATGTCTGCTTCCTGACCAGCACTTGTACCTGCACAGTCTGCCTTTCTGTGCTGCAAAGAAACTGGATGCTATCACCTAGAGCCAATCCCTCCCTTGTGGATTGGAACTCATCCCCTCTCTCATATTCAAAGAATTTACCTAAAAAAAGAGTCCCCTCTTAGGTAAGGGAAATACCATTTTTTCATTTTCTATTATATCAATCCTATAGACTATCCCTTAAAAAGTACATTGTGACCTCATTTCTCTCTCCAGTTATTGCTACCTCTGCCATTTGTCTCTTCGTCTATTAAAAATTTAGACATTTATTTCTATCAGTGTGGTTTCATGGATGTTTATTTTATACTTTGGGTTATAATCCAATTCTATATTATTATTTTTATTGCTCAAATAGAAAAAGTTGATGGAAGACAGGGCATATGGCTACAGATGCTGGTAAGGAGGTAGACATGGAGGTGAGAGTTTATGGAAATTCTGTTCCGATTGCTTCAGTTTTCCTCAGGAAAGTAAGGAGACCAATGACAGTGAGGATGGGAAATGCTGGGGATTTTGAAGTGTTCAATAACTATTTGTAGAATGAACAAATTAACCTCTCACAGGAAAGTTGTGAGGGTTAAGCGCTGTAATGAACACATTTTCTAGGTTCCATATTTGATGTTTTGCTAACTGGGGCCTTGCTGGTCCTGGAGAGACTGCTTCTCTCAGGGCTGGTCAATTCCTACAGATAGTAACTACTAGCTTGTGAGTGTGCCTTTTCCTCTGCAAATCATCCAATTCCATAGAACATATTCCAGAGACCATATCCTCAGCCACCATTCTCCACCTCTTACAGTCAGTGTCACTACTTTCCTGCCCTAGTCATCCTAGGACTAGGTACCAGACAACCAGAGATAGCCCTTACATGCCAGAGCCCACTGAAATTGTTCAAACTAGCTAACCCCATACCTGCTTACCCTGCCTTGTCCATTCTTTTTTGCGGAAATCGCAATAGAGGTTCTTGGCCACATGCTGCCCCTGCCCACCTGCTGACTGACCCTGGTGCCTCCTCTTGTGGCCCTACATGCTTGGCAAGCTATGCCCTGTTTCTAGGGATCTGTGAGTATGAAAAACTTCCTTCATGACTGTCATTTTTGTGTCTGCATGTCTCACCATATCTGACTGAAACAGATCCCTTAAAATGAGCACCAAAGTATCTTAAGGCACTTTAGAAACCTTAAAGGTCTATAAAACTATAAGCTGTTATTATTAAGGCATTTAGTTCAGTTTTACAATGAAAAATGCCAATCTGATCATGGCAACCTTTTGTGTTTTCCAAACCGGAATTCCCAGCAATAAAGGTTGTTGATTATAGTATGAACCAATTAACCTCTTGTAGGAAAGTTGTGAGGATTAAGCACTGTAAAGAACACATTTTTCAGTTTCCATATTTGATGTTTTGATATCTCGAGCCTTGCTGGCCCTGGAGGGACTGCCCCTTTCAGGGCTGGTCAAGGTTGATTGATTCTTTGATTCATTTCTGTCTTCTGGGTCAATTTCTAAATTTAGGGGAGTAAAGCATCAGCCTCTCCGGAAACCAGACACAACTGAAACACAGCCACACTTGACTTCTTTGAGTTTTTCTAGTGCATTATCCTTTCCCTTTTTTCTGGCCCTTGTAGATTCTGTTCTTTCTGCCTGGAACACTCTGTGCTCTTTGCTTGATTTACTCCTACTCATCAATCACCATTCTCTGGGACTCCCCTTCTTCCCTCACAAGACCAAATTAGGAGACTTTCCTTTATGCTCCTATTATACTCCACACTTTTCCTATTATAACTTGTGTTATATTGTAATTTAAATAATATATTCAGCAAATTCATGGCCTTTTTTTTTTTTTGACACAGAGTCTCACTGTCGCCGAGGCTGGAGTGCAGTGGCACGATTTTGGCTCACTGCAACCTCCGCCTTCCAGGTTCAAGCAATTCTCCCTGCCTCAGCCTCCCAAATAGCTGGGATTACAGGTGTCTGCCACCACGGCCGGCTAAGTTTTGTATTTTTAGTAGAAATGGGGTTTCGTCATGTTGGCCAAACTAGTCTCAAACTCATGACCTCAGGTGATCCATTCTCCTCAGCCTCCCAAAGTGCTGGGATCATAGGCATGAGCCACTGCGCCCGGCAAGTTCATGGTTTGCACCACGTCTAACTTATTTTGTTATATTTCCCATGCCTAGTACATTTTTGGCATTAAATAAATATTTGTTGTTTGGATGAATAAACTTTAGCCAGTGTAGCTCATTTTATCATTATATTTTTTTCTTTGAGAAATCCTATGACTGTAGCTGTATTTTTGTTCTTTATTATTTGATTTATATATGTTGTTTTTGTTCTTTTTGAATTTGTTATTTTCCACACCCACAAGTTCTTCTTTGAATACAAATATTTGACCAGGACTGCCTAAATTCTAGGGAGATGTCCATTTAAAAGCAATTTCCCTCTAGTCCCACAAAAATTTCCTTTCTCTCAAATGATGGTGGTGTAGACAACCCTTGAAATCTCAGATCTTGCTTAGAGAAGAAAGGATCAGACATATTAAGGAGCTGTTGTTTCTGCTTCAGTTTTGAAGATGATTCTCATTACCTGCCATTTGGGAAGCATTTAACTTCTTTTCTGTGTGTTTTAATTGGCATTGAGGAGATTCTGGCAAGTCTTTATCCCTGAAGAAACAAAGGAAAATGTTTAGATTTACTACATATGTGAAACCAGCAGATATTAGTCCTACTCATCAGTTTTTGCTTAATGGAATGACTGTAGCATCTCAATGTATCCAGTCTATCTGAAGGGATATTTTATTTAGGATAGCCAATAGCTACAGGATGAACAGTGAGAAAATGTTGGCCACTGAGATCCACCTCTGCCCTAAACTTGCCCATCACCCCTCCCTTAAAAAATTATAATTTCAGGCCAGCCATGGTGGCTCATACCTGTAATCCTAGCCCTGTGGGAGGTCAAGGCAAAAGGATCGCTTGAGCCCAGGAAGTTCAAGACCAGCTTGGGCAACATAGCAAGACCCTGTCTCTACAAAAAATAAAAAAAATTAGCCAGGTGTGGTGGCACAGACCTGTAGTCCTAGCCACTCAGGAGGCTGAGGTGGGAGGATTGCTTGAGCCTGGGTGGTTGAGGCTGCAGTGAGTTATGACTGCACCACTACACTCCAGCCTGGGTAACAGAGCGAGACCCTATCTCAAAAAAAAAAAAAATAGCAGTTATGATTTCCCCCCCATTTTATGAAATAGAAAACCGAAGCTGAGAGCAATTAAATAATTTGTCCCAGGCTATACAGTTAGTAAATGGAAGACCTGAGATTCAAACCTAGATTTGTTTGATTCCAAAAATCAAGGCCATACTGCTTTACACTATTCCTGTTGTTAGAAATAGAAGTTGTTTCAATTTTCTTTTTTTCTCAGCTTTGAGTTTCAAATTTTAAACCAGTATAAACACTGTTGTGGTGAATACCCTTATAGAGAAACTTTTCCATCTATGACTATTTTTCAAAATTTTTTTTTGAGATGGGGTCTTGCACTGTTGGCTGGAGTGCAGTGGCGTGATCTCGGCTCACTGCAGCCTCTGCCTCCCAGGTTCAAGCAATTCTCCTGCCTCAGCCTCCTGAGTAGCTGGGATTACAGGCACCTGCTACCATGCCCAGCTAATTTTGTATTTTTAGTAGAGATGGGGTTTCACAATGTTAGCCAGGCTGGTCTTGAACTCCCAACCTCAAATGATCCACCTGCCTCAGCCTCCCAAAGTGCTGGGATTACAGATATAAGCCACTGAGCGTGGCTTTACAACTTGTTTTTTTTTTTTTTTTTTTTTTTGCAACTCTTATAACTATTTTACAAATGTCAAATTGTATTTTTACCAGCATATGTATGTTGTGTGTGTAAGAGAGAGAGAAATATAGAGAATACTTCTGAAAAGTTTGAAACCCTGGGTGACCTTTCACTTACTCAGGAAAATAAAATGTGGAAAAGGCAGAAATATAGTAACACTTTCAAGGTACTTTGTACAGATCTAAAGTAGTTTATTGGTTTAAGAACACAAAAATATGTCATGTAAAACTGGGTTCACTTATAATAGGTTAAAAAAATTTAATTACATTTAAGTAAATGTAATTTAACTGCAAAATTTAATAATGACCAAATTTCTAAATTTATTTAAAGTGCCTTTAGTTTTGATACTTGTAGAACTAAAAGTTTAAAAAATATGAACTCTCATAGTTTTGTGGCTTTATAAGAAGCAGTTTAAAAAGTAAAACTAGAAGAAATACTAATCACTGTAGTTAAACAAAAAATTATTATGGTTGATTAATTTAGTAACCCCTAAAGTACTTATTAGATTCAACTCATTTTCAAAGAGGAGCCTGGGAGAAAGGGAGGTGATAGTCTCAAAACTGTTCTTAACTTGTGAAAGTGGAATTTTATCTAACTTGTCTTATTTTCTCATCTTTTACTAACATTGACTTCTTCTTCAGGTGCTTCCTCTTCTTACCTACTTGAATTTCTTTCTTTTTCTTTCTCTCATTCTTTCAAGACAAAGCCTCCCTCTGTGGTCCAGGCTAGAGTGCAGTGGTGTGATCGTGGCTCACTGCAGTCTTGACCACCAGGCTCACCTCAGCCTCCCGAGTAATTGGAACCATAGGTGTATGTTACCATACTCAGCTAATTTATTTATTTTTTTGAGATGGAGTCTCACGCCGTTGCCCAGGCTGGAGTGCAGTGGCGCAATCTTGGCTCACTGCAACCTCTGCCAAGCGATTCTCCTGCCTCAGCCTCCCGAGTAGCTGAGACTACAGGCGCATGCCACCACACTAGGCTAATTTTTTTTTTTTTTTTTTTTTGTATTTTTAGTAGAGACCAGTTTTCACCATGTTAGCCAGGATGGTCTTGATCTCTTGACCTCATGATCTGTCCACCTCGGCCTCCCTAAGTGCTGGGATTACAGGCATGAGCCACTGTGCCCAGCCTAATTTTTTATTTTTTGTAGAGACAAGGTCTCCTGATGTTGCTCAGGCTGGTCTTAAACTCTCAGGCTCAAGTGTTCCTCCCCACTCTACCTCCAAAAGTGTTGGGATTACAAGTGTGTGCCACTGTGTCCAGCTTGTAATTTCTGAAGCTCACGTTTGCCTTTACTCAGATAGGTTATTTTATATTTATTGTAAAGATGTTCCTTGATTCATAATGGGGTTACATCCTTATAAAACTATTGTGAGTTGAAAATACTGTAAATTGAAAATGCATTTTATTTACCTAACCTACATAGCTTAGCTGAGCCTACCTTAAATGTGCTCAGAACACTTACATTAGCCTACAGATGGGAAGAATCATCTAGCACAAAGCCTATTTTGTAATAAAGTATTGAATACCTCTATTTTGTAATAAAGTATTGTAATTTATTGACTACTATACCGAAAGTGAAAAACAGAATGATTGCATGTGTATTTGAAGTAGAGTTTCTACTGGATGCATATTGCTTTTGTACAAGTTTAAAAATGGGGCTAAGTGGCTCCCAGCTGTAATTCCAGCACTTTGGGAGGCCGAGGCAGGCAGATTACGAGGTCAGGAGTTCAAGACCAGCCTGGCCAATGTGTTGAAACCCTGTCTCTACTAAAAATAAAATAAAAATTAGCTGAGTGTAGTGGCATGCACCTGTAGTCCCAGCTACTCAGGAGTCTGAGGCAGGAGAAATTGCTTGAACCCGGGAGGCAGAGATTGCAGTGAGCTGAGATTGTGCCACTGCACTCCAGCCTGGGCAACAGAGTGAGACTCTGTCTCAAAAAAAACAGAAAAACAAAAAATGGTAAGGTGAACCATTAAGTTGGAGACCATCTGTATTTCTAAATATAAACAAATTTCTTTTGCATGATATAAAAGATGCAGTAGATGGAGAAATATTATGTTCTTAAGAAGCAAGAGGAAAGTGGAATTCAAGGCAGTGTAAAGTTTTTTTTTTGTTTTTTTTTGAGACAGGGTCTTGCTCTATGGCCCAGGCTGAAGGGCAGTGGTGCAATCTCAGCTCACCCCAATCTCTACCTCCTGGGCTCAAGCGATCCTCCCACCTCAGCCTCCTGAGTAGCTGAGACTACAGGTGGGCACCACCACACCCAGCTAATTTTTTATCTTTTTTGATAGAGACTGGTCTCAAATTCCGGGGCTCAAGGGATCCACCCACCTCAGCTTCCCAAAGTGCTGGGATTAGACATGAGCCACCATGCCTGGCCAGGCAATGTAAAGTTCTTACTACCTGTCTTTAAAAAGGCACTCTTGGTACAATCTCAAACCTTACCTTGGATCAAACATTGGAGAAAGACTTAATTTTACAAAGTTTCAAATGACTGAAGAACCTCGCATTTGGAATGAACTCAATCTAGCCTCTCATCTACTGTAGGAATTCCCTTTATATGTAGTATTGTCTAGTCTTTGCTTAACTACTTTCAGTGACAAGGAACTCACTACCTCAAAAGATAGCTTGCATAGTCAATGGCACTAGGAAAGACACACTCGAAATAGAAAGTAAATGTTAGGTGATTGAGAAAAAGCTACTGGTAATGTTACAGGCAAATCTCCCTTCCCAATTTTAGCCCAGGGTCAGTCATGGCTAATTTTCCAGCTTTCATTTACTAGCTACATTTGAAATATAGACCCTTTTTCTACACTTTAACTTGCTTATGGGTTTAGGTCTTTATGATCTTCCAACTTTTTTCTTCTTTAAACTGGCACTCAAAATATCTCAAGGTATAACTGATAACTCCTTGACCCCCCTAGGGTATTCTGTATCCTAACATAAAAACAGCTTCTCCTTTGGGAGGACAGGAGGGAGAATTCTGCTCTTCCAATCAAAAAGGATGTATATCTTTTTCTTTTCATAAAAAATATTTCTCTTCGATTCCAATGTTTTGTTTTATAACTAAATTTATATAATAAATACTTAGGGTATTTTTATTGTTTCATCATAATCTTATTAGTATTTAATATATTAATAATTTTAATAATTATATATTTTTAGGAGCTTCCCAGTAAAGACCAGAAAACCTGCCAGACAAAATTCTAAAAGAGTGGTAACACTAATAATTCTTTATCACAATACATTTATCACCCTTAATACATTCATTACCTACCTTTTACTGTGGGAGATGGGTACTTTTGTTAGAGGATTCAGCTTAAGTTTTGATTTAATTTCTGAAACTGCCATGTGGCCAGTGACTCAGTCTGGAATTCAGAATATACAATTAAGAAATCAGTTTACAGATTAATTCTTTACATTCTTTTGCAGCTTTTCAGCTCAAAGCCTGGAGTTTGAAAAGTCCAGGACCTCAAGGAATGGTAATACATGCAAACTCAGGTTAGAGGCATGCATAAAGTTGGAAGGCCATGTGGAAAGGCCGTTTTGTTGTTCCCAGATTTCTAAGCAAAGTTGCTCGTCACTGCTCCCCCTTCAATTCGTGTCATTCTGATCCTATGTAAAAATAAATGCTAAGCAAAATAAACCAGACACAAAAAGACCAATGCTATATGATCTAACTAATATGTGTAATCTAAAATAGCAAACTCATAGAAGCAGAGAGTAGAATGGTGGTTGAGGAAGGAGATATGGGGAGATGTTGGTCAGTGATACAAAGTTTGAAGATGGATTCTGAAAATCTAACGAACAGCATCGTGACCATAGGTAACAATACCGTATTGTACACCTGAAATTTACTAAGAGACTAGATCCCAAGTGTTTTCACCACACACACACACACACACACATACGCACACACACACACAAATAGTAACTTTGAAGTGATGGATGTGTTAGATTGGTTGTGGTGATTATTTCACAATGTATACATCTGTTAAATATGTATACACTGAATAATAAAAATGGTGCCATGTGACACAGATAATGAGCATTCTGGAAATATATGGAAAAAGTTATTTAAAGACACTATTTTATCATGAAACCAGTAGAACATTTCAAGTCATAATTGACAAAGAATAAAATAGTACAGCATGTCAAGTATTTGCCTACTTGTTTACATCTTAGATGCCTGCCTGGTAATAAGTAGATTTTCCCAGGGCTTCTTTTTGGGAGACCCATCCGTGCCCTGTCACTTCTTGGGAACCAACTGTTTTTTTGTTTGTTTTTGTTTTTAGATGTGTAAAAAGGCCTTATTTGGAGGGGAGCAGGAATTTAATCAAAGAAGTCAAATCCCATGTCATCGTCTGATTTTTTTTTCCTTTCACATATTTCAGGAAACAAACATCGTCTTTTTCTTTGGACACTCCTCCTCATCTTCTCTGCTGCAGCGCGGGTGGAACCAGAAGCAGGAGCTGCAGAGCCTGGGGCAGCAGAGACAGCCGCAGCCCCACCGGCAGGTACACTGGCAAGCTTGCCAATACCCTGGGCAATGATGTCTTCCATGCTTTTTCCATTCAGCTCACTGATAATCTTGTTGCGCTGGTCGGGTCCGCCTTGATGCCTACGCTGTCAGGCATCCTCTTGTCCTTGGCGCTGGGGGAGGGGTTGCCCCCGAGGGCAGCCAGCAGGTGGGAGGCGACAGAGCGCATCGGAGCGGTGGCGACAGCGGCGGCGGCGAGGCCTCCACGCGTGCGACCTCGGTGGAGTCAGGGAGGAAGAGCCCAACTGGTCTTGGTTAACAGTAGGAATGGGGGTGCGATACAATGCAGTTCTGCTACCCTAGACTCCGGAGTGAACTCGCTAATCACCGCCGCCTCCCTAGTCCTCCCTTTCCACTTGACATAGTCTGATAAACAAGGCTTATTTATGGACCAGAAGCTGGGTTGGCTTGGCTTCTCCCTTTGTTGCTCTTTTCTTTCCAACTATCTTTTCAAAATGTAGAGTGTATTTGACAGTTCACTGACAAGAAAACTAGGTTGCTGACTTAGGAATAATGGACAATCGAATACTATTCAATGATGAGGAAAAAAGTCCCTGAATATTTGGTTAGAATTTGATCCATTTTCCCAGGTCTTCACCTCAGAGCCCAGAAAGCATTTGTTTCTAAACAACTCAATTACAAGTCCTCAAAATCTGAAAACCTACCACAGAGCTGGCAACTCCAGAGAGGCTCAACAATTCAGGCACGTGAAAGATGCTGTGAAATCATCCCCATGCCTCAAAATAATCATTACTTTAAAAAAATACCTTCAATTCTCATAGATTATATTTTTTTAAAAAAAAAAGACTTGGCATAGAATCTTACAAAATCCTGATATTTACGTACTTTTAAGCTGTGCTACTTACCACTTCTGGGCTTCAATCAGATCAGGAATCCAATAAAGTGTTTGTTCCATCACACAACTGTGACCTCATTCACTGCTCAGGCTCAGGTCCAGGGAGAGAATGACCCAGGAGCTACTTCCAACCTGACAGCAAGTATGTTTTCAATGTGGTTCTTTCAGCACCTTTGGTGTATATGAGGATGTGATTTATAAAATCTGAACATTTTGACACTGTTGGGATTTCAGGGAAGGAGAATAATTTTTGTTTCAACTTCTATATTAATATATTTTCATGTTAATATCTTCATCAGGCCAGGAGTGGTGGCTCATGCTTGTAATCCCAGCACTTTGGGAGGCTGAGGCAGGCTGATCACCTGAAGTCAGGAGTTCGAGGCCAGGCTGGTGAAACCCTGTCTCTACTAAAAATACAAAAGTTAGCTGTGCGTGGTGGCACACACCTATAATCCCAGCTCCTTGGGGGCTGAGGTAGGAGAATCGCTTGAACTCGGGAGGCAGAGGTTGAAGTGAGCTGAGATTGCATCACTGCACTCCAGCCTAGGTGACAGACTCCGTCTCAAAAAAAACATGTCTTCATCAGTCAATTGAAAGTTGTTCATTTAAAACATTTTACTCAGCTGCTTTCACTGCATGGTGATTAAGAATCATTTCATTAATTGTTTAAGCCTAGAAAGAGGGGCAAGAAAACTCTCATAGGCTTGTAGTCTTTGGTATTATTGGGAAAAGTGATTTCAAAAGAGCAATTACAGAAAAGATTGTTCTAAGTAGAAACCAAGGTATTCATGATCTGACATGTCTCATGGCATTGTAAATTCTCTAGCACAGGAGTTAGGAGTGTCTTCAGTCTATCATGGCTAAGCACAGATACCTCTGGCACCCGAGTCTTAGTGAGTCATGTAGTTGGGCCCCTAAAAATGCTTCAGTTTTCACTTAGTGGCAGCAATTCTAGAGGTTCCCTATTCCCACTTTGGGGGATTTGTTCATTATGAGCATAATTTGACTTTAACCTAGTATTTTTAAACTTAGTACACTGCCTCCCATTCTGGCCAGGAACACACAGGGAAAGAAAGGTAAGCCTTAATTTATAAATTAATTCAACAATTATTTACCAAGAGCCTACTATATTAAAGGCTATATCGATTTTTTTTTTTTTTTTTTTTTTTTTTGAGGTGAGGTCCCACTCACGATGTTGCCCAGGGTTGAGTGCAGTAGCAGGATCATGGTTCACTGCAGCCTCAACCTCCCGGGCTCAAGTGATTCTTCCACCTCAGCCTCCCCAGTAGCTGGGACTACAAGGTACAGGCTACCATGCCCAACTAATGTTTTGTATTTTTGGTAGAGATGGGGTTTCACTATGTTGCCCAGGCTGGCCTCGAAATCCTGGCTCCCACTGATCTCTTTGGACTCCCAAAGTGCTGGAATTACAGGCAGGAGCTACTGTGCCCAGCCCTATTGTTGTGTTACAGCATTCTTTATATATTTTGGAGACTAGATCCTTATCAATTATATCATTTACAAATATTTTTTCCTATTCTCTGGGTTGTCTTTTTACTTTATTGATAGTGTCTTTTCAACCACAGAAGTTAGAACTGGAATTTTAAATGTCCTTTTGCTGGTCCTGGAATTTTACTTTTTTTTTTTTTTTTTTTTTTCTTTAAGATGGGGTTTCACCATGATGGCCAGGCTGGTCATGAACTCCTGACCTCAGGTGATCCACCCACCTCGGCCTCCCAAAGTGCTAGGATTACAGGCGTGAGCCACCGCGCCCGGCATGTCCTGGAATTTTAAAGCTGAAAGATAATAGATCATCAACCGAATTCAGCCAAAACAGGAAATGGGGGGAACCTGAGAGAAATAGGGGGAACCTGAGGGAAACGGGGAACCTGAGGGAAACAGGGAAACTGAGGGAAACAGGGGGAACCTGAGGGAAACAGGGGGAAACTGGAGGAAATTAAGGGAAGCCGGGGAAACCAGAGAGAAACTGAGGGAATTTGAGGGAACCTGAGGAAAACTGGGGAAACCGGAGGAAAACTGGGGAAACCTGAGAGAAACTGAGGAAACCTGAGAGAAACTGGGGGAAACCAGAGGAAACTAAGGGAAGCTGAGGGAACATGAATGAAACTGAGGGAACTTGAGGGAACCTGATTAAAACTGAGGGAACCTGAGAGAAACTGGGGCAAACTGGAAGAAACAGAGGGAAGCTTGGGGAACCAGAGCAACTGAAGGAAGCTGAGGGAAACTGGGGGAACCTGAGAGAAATGGGGGGAAACTGAGAGAAATGGGGGGAAACTGAGAGAAATGGGGGGAAACAGAAATGGGAGAAGCTGAGAGAAATGGGCGAAGCTGAGAGAAACTGGGGGGAACAGAGAAAACTGAGAAAACCTAAGGGAAATTGAGGGAACTTGAGGAAAATTGGGGGAACCTGAGGGAGACTGAGGGGACCTGAGGAAAGCTGAGGGAACCTGAGAGAAACTGAGGGGACCACAGGGAACCTGAGAGGAACTGAGGAAACCCGGGGGAACCTGAGGGGAACTGAGGAAACCTGGGGGAACCTGAGGGGAACTGAGGAAACCCGGGGAAACCTGAGAGGAACTGAGTAAACCCGGGGGAACCCTGGGGAACCTGAGGGAAATTGGTAGAACCTGAGGAAAGCTGGAGGATACTGAGGGAACCTGAGGAAACCTCAGAGAAACTGATAACTGGGGGAACCTGAGATAAACTAAGCAGAACTTAGGGAAACTGAGGAATCTGGGGGAAACCTGAGAGAACCTGAGGGAACCTGAAGAAAACTGAGCAGACCTGAGGGAAACTGGGGGAATCTGAGGATACCTGAGGGAACTTGGGGAAAACTGGGGGAGCCTGAGAGAAACTGAGGATAATTGAGGAAACCTGAGATAAACTGGGCAGACCTTAGGGAAACTGGGGAAATCTGGGGAAACCTGAGAGAAAGTGGGGGAACCTGAGGAAACCTCAGAGAACCTGGGGGAACCTGAGGGAAACTGGGGGAACCTGAAACTGGGGGAACTTGAAACTGGGGGAACCTGAGTGAAACTGGGTCCTAAAGGAAACTGGGGGAACTTGAGAAAACCTAAGGGAAACTGGGGGAACTTGGGAAAACCGGAGGGAAACTGAAGTGACCTGAGGGAAAGTGGGGGAACCTGGGGAAATCTGGCAGAACGTGAAAGAAACTGAGGGGATCTGTGGGGACCTGTGGGAAAGTGGGGGGACCTGCGGGAAAGTGGGGGAACCTGAGGGAAAGTGGGGGAATCAAACCTGATGAAACCTGAGTGAAGTTGGGGAACCCGAGGGAAACTGGGGGAACCCAAGGGAACCTGAGTGGGAAAACCTGAGAGAAACTGGGGGAACCTGAGTGAAACTAGGGGAACCTGAAACTGAGGGCACCTGAGGGAAAGCGGAGGAACCTGAGGGAAACTGGGATACCTGAAATAAACTGAAGGGACCTTAGGGAAACTGGGGGAATCTGAGAGAAACTGAGGAGACCCGAGAGAAACTGGGGGAACTTGAGAAAAAGTAAGGGGACCTGAGGGAAACTGGGATACCTGAAAGAAACTGAGGAAACCTTAGGGAAACTAGGGGAAACAGAAACTGGAGTACTTGAGACAAACTGAGGGAAACTGGGGGAACCTGAGAGAAACTGAGGAAAGCTGAGGGAAATCTGGGGGAACCTGAGGGAAATCTGAGGAACCTGAGAGAAACTGAAGGGACCTGAGGGAAACTGGGGGAACTTGAGGGAAACTGGGGGTACCTGGGGGAGCCAGGGGGAAACGGGGGAACCTGAGGGAAACTGAGGGGACCTAAGGGAAACTGAGTGAACTTGAGGAAACCTGAGAGAAACTGATGAAACCTGAGGGAAATTTGTGGGACCTGAGAGAAACTGAGGGAACCTGAGGAAAACTTGGGGAAACTGAGGGAAGCAAACTGGGGAAAACTGAGAGAAGCTGGGGAAACCTGAGACAAACTGAGGGAAATTCAGGAAACCTAAGACACACTGAAGGAACCTGAGGAGAACTTGGGGAACCTAAGGGAAACCTGAGGGAAACTGGGGGAACCTAAGAGAAACTGAAGGGACCTGAGGAAAACTGGGGGAACCTGAGGGGACCTCTGAGGGAAACTAAAGGAGTCTGAGGGAAACAGGGGCAACCTGAGAGTAAGTGGGGGAGCCTGAGGGAAACTGGGGGAATCTGGGAGAATCTGAGGAAAACTGGGGCAACCTGAGGAAAACTGGGGGAAACAGAGAAATGGGGGGAAACTGAGGGGACCTGGGGAAACCTGAGAGAAACTGAGGGGACCTGAGGGAAACTGAGGGTACCTGAGGGAAACTGGGATAGCTGAAACTGAGGGGACCTTAGGGAAACTGCGGGAACCTGAGAGAAACTGGGGGAAGCTGAGGAAATCTGGGGGAGCCTGAGAACTGGGGGAACCTGAGGAGAACTGGGGGAACCTGAGGGAATCTGAGGGAACCTTGAGAGAAACAGAGGGAACCTTGAGAGAAACAGAGGGAACCTTGAGAGAAACAGAGGGAAACTTGAGACAAACAGAGGGAACCTGAGAGAAACAGAGGGAAGCTTGGAGAACCAGAGAAACTGAAGGAAGCTGAGGGAAACTGAGAGAAATAGGGGGAAACAGAGAGAGGACCGGGCGGAAACAGGGGGAGAGGACCGGGCAGAAACAGAGGGAGAGGACCGGGCGGAAACAGAGGGAGAACCGGGGGGAAACTGAGAATGGGGGGAAACAGAACTGGGGGAAAACTGAGGGAACCTGAGAGAAACTGGAGGAACCTGAGAGAAACTGAGGGAAGCTTGGGGAACCAGAGAAACTGAAGGAAGCTGAGGGAAACTGGGAGAACCTGAGAGAAACTGGGGGGAACAGATAACTAAAGAAACCTGAGGGAAATTGAGGGAACTTGAAAATTGACGGAACCTGAGGAAGATTGGGGGAACCTGAGAGAAACTGGGGGAACCTGAGAGAAACTGGGGGAAACAGAACTGGGGGGAAACAGAGAACTGGGGGGAACCTGAGAGAAACTGGGGCAAACTGGAAGAAACAGAGGGAAGCTTGGGAAACCAGAGAAACTGAAGGAAGCTGAGGGAAACTCGGGGAAGCTGAGGAAAACTGGGGGAACCTGAGAGAAATGGGGGGAACAGAGAAAACTGAGGGAACCTGAGGGAAATTGAGCAAACCTGAGGAAAATTGGGGGAACTTGAGGAAAACTGGGGGACCTAAGAGAAGCTGAGGGGACCTGAGAAAACCTAAGGAAAATGGAGGAAACCTGAGAGAAACTAAGGGGAACTGAAGGAAATTTGAAGGAACCTGAGAGAAACTGAAGGAACCTGAAAGAAACTGAGGGAACCTGAGGAAAACTGGAAGAATCTGAAGGAAACTGGGGAAATCTGAGAGAAACAGAGGCAAACTGGGGGAAACTGAGGGAACCCGAGGAAAACTGTGGAAACTGAGGGAACCTGAGGGAAACTGGGGAAACCTGAGGGAAACTGAGGAAAACTGGGGGAACCTGAGAAAACTGGGGGAACCTGGGGGAACCTGAGGGAAACTGAAACAGGGGCAACCTGAGAGTAACTGGGGGAGCCTGAGGGAAACTGGGGGAGCCTGAGGGAACCTGAGAAAATGTGAGGGGACCTGAGGGAAACTGGGATACCTGAAAGAAACTGAGGGAACCTGAGGGAAACTGGGGCAAACTGGAAGAAACAGAGGGAAGCTTGGGGAACCAGAGAAACTGAAGAAAGCTGAGGAAAACTGGGGGAACCTGAGAGAAACTGGGGGAACTTGAGGGAAACTGGGGGAGGCTGGGGGAAACAGGGGGAGCCTGAGGGAACCTGAGAGAAACTGAGGGGACCTAAGAGAAACAGTGAACTTGAGGAAACCTGAGGGAAATGAGGGAACCTTAGAAAAATTGGTGGGACCTAGGAGAAACTGAGGGAACTGGGGAAATCTGGCAGAACATGAGAGAAACTTAGGTGACCTTAGGGAAACTGGGGGAACTTGAGAGTAACTGGAAGAATCTGAGAGAAACAGAAGGGCCTGAGGGAAACTGGGGGAGCCTGAGGGGACCTGAGGGAAACTGAGGGAACTTGAGGGAACCTCAGGGAAACTGAGGAAAACTTGGGTAACCTGAGAGAAACTGAGGGAACCTGAGGAAATCTGGGGGAACCTGAGGAAATCTGGGGAACCTGAGAGAAACTGAAGGGACCTGAGGGAAACTGAGAGAAAGTGGGGGAAACCTGAAGTAACCTGGCCCTGCTTTAGCCTCCCAGCACCTCACTCAGCACCAGGCTGCGTCCCCAAGACCCCTCCTCAGGAGGCCTTCACCATCCTGTGCCTCCGCTCCTGTGGATGCCCAGAAAAAGGAGTCAGAGCCCGCCTGGGTATATAAAGGGCCGTTTCCCATGATGCTCTGGGCTTATCTGCATATCTCCCATGAGCCTCAGTTTCCATGAAATGAAATTTCTGAGTCACCAGCTTCCCCCAGGAGGGCCGTGTGCAGCCCTGGGGGCAGAAGCACCTCGGCACCTGCTGGAAGGCTCTGGAGAGGTGGCTCCTCTGGGGGCTGGAGATCAGCATGGGTGCTCTCCATCCACAGGCTGGCATGGGGTGAGCATCCAACTTGTGGTCGCTGTCCCACTGTGGCCACAACATCCTGGTCCTGCTGTGTGTTTGTGAAACATGGTCCCTGCTTTACTATCTCTTAAAGTTCTCTGATTTTCAGAAATGAGCCAATTGTCAATTAGTTATTGTTTAAACACATTTTCCCCTTTGTGGTTCATCTCTTTGCTCTTTAAACAGAGACACTTACAAATTAACAGTTCTTTTTTCAATAGACTTTATTTTTACAGCAGTTTTAGGTTCATAGCAAAATTGAGTCAAAAGCATGGAGCTCTCCCACTGCTTTCATGTTCCTGCAAGTACATAGCCTTCCCCAGTCCCACCATCCCAGGCGGTTTGTTACACGTTACTATCTTCATCACCCTCTGCAGTTTCCATTATGCTTCCTTCCCTCTGGTGCTGTGCATTCTGTAGGTTTGGACACAAGTATAATTATGCAGACCCACCGCTCTAATATTGCACATATAGGTTTCTCCACTCCAAAATTCATCTGTGTTCTGTGTTTTCATCCCTCCCTCTCCCAGCCCCTGGCAACCAGGGATCTTTTGACTGTCTCCTGAGTTTTGCCTTTTCCAAATTGTCATAGAGCCAGATTCATACATTATGTAGCCTTTTCAGCTTCTTTTTTTAAGAATATGCACTTCAGTTCTTCCATGTGTTTCATGGTTTGATAGTTCACTTCTTTTTTTTTTTGCTTTTTGAGACAGGGTCTTGCTCTGCCACCCAGGCTGGAGTGCGGTGGTGAAATCACAGATACTGCAACCTCAACCTCCTAGGCTCATGCGATCTTCCATCTCAGCCTCTCAAGTAGCTGGGACTACAGGTGTGTACCACCATGCCCTGATAGGTTTTGTGGGTTTTTTTGTGGAGACGGGGTCTCATCATGTTGCCCACTCTGGTCTGGAACTCTTGGGCTCAAGTGATCTGCCTGCCTCTGCCTCCCAAAGTGCTGGATTACAGACGTGAGCCACTTTGCCCCGCCAGCTCACTTCTTTTTAATGCTGAATGATATTCCATTGTCTGGATGTACCATGGTTTATTTATCCATCCATCTACGGAAGGACATCTTGGTTACTCCCAGGTTTGAGCAATTACGAATAAAGCCACTACAAATATTCCTGTGCAGGTTTTTGTAGATATATGTTTTTAACTCATTTTGTTAAATTCAAAGGAGCAGGATTGCTGGATGCTGTGGTCAGAGTGTGTTTAGTTTTGTAAGAAAGTGACAAATTGTCTCCCACAGTGGCCCTGCAGGAGGAGCCCCCAAATCCTTTCCCTACATCCCCATAATCCTTGCTCCTCCCCACCTGGGGGCTGTCCGCATCTGGCTTGGGGCCATCCACACACCTGGGGCTGCCTGCCACTCCCACCAGGTTAGGGCTCCCCTCACTGCAGGGCTTCCTTGCCACCCAGGACCACCCCCCACCGCAGGGCTTCCTTGCCCCAGCCCTGGCAGAGGGGCAGGCCTTGAGCTTTGGCTGCCAGCTCCTGCTGTGAGTGGAGAGGGTGGGGATCTCAGCCCACCTGCCTGGTCCCCTCAGGCAAGAGTAAAGTCATAGTTGAGGGACCCCACAGAGAATCCTGTTTCTGGGTCTGGGGGTCAGAGGCTCCTGGGAGGAGGCCCTGTGTCCTGGTTTTCTCTGAAAAGGCCTAAGGCCTCAGTGCTGAACTATGTTTGCCCTGGCCAGTAGGGGTCCAGGGAGGGGGCACTGCACCTGGGTGGACACTGAGGGCTGGGCCAGTGGGCGCCTGGGGGACAAGGGCCCTCCCATCTGGCCCCTCCCAGCCCCAGTTCCCAGAACACAGCCCAGCCAACAGCCAGCACAGTCACTGCCTAACGGAGGTTTTGCCAGAGGACCAGCAAAAGGAGGTTTTGCCAGAGGACCAGCAAAGCCCATGTGGCAGGCAGGTTCCTTGCTAGTTTGCGTTCCTTTTTCACACGCAGTGGCCTTGAGAATTTAATACACTGTGACCTTGTTACCCAGCAGGAGCAGTGCAGGGAAGCTGCAGGGGGCAGGGGGCGGGGGGTGGGGGATGCATGGCAGTGTCTACTCTGGGGAAGCTGTAGCCAGCTTGGCCTGGCCAGCTAGGGCATGGGCAGAGACTTGCCTCTCAGACCTCAGCTTCATCCTGGTTTGAGAGTGTGGGGTCCTCTCAAGGTCCTCGGTCACCCTAGTAGCCTGGGATGGAGCCTTTGGATCTCTCGCTGGGCAGCCAGGTACAGGAAAGTCCACTCGAGGCAGATGCTGGGATGGACAGCTTGATTTGGGACCCAGAGGGAGGCCCTGGCAAGACTTGCTGGGTGGGTGGTACCAGGGGAGCAAGACGTGGCCATCATCGGGGAATCCAAGACTCCTGTTTCTCCAGGAGAAGGACCAGGCATTTCCAAGCTGCAGAGACCCCTGATGGGGCAGCATGGCCATTGTGGGGCCTAGGCCATGACCCGGAGCCACTGGAGCCCTGAGCCCGGCACCCAGATTGCCCACGAGCAAAAACCCCATCCCCACCAGCCCAGGGTACACAAGCTCTCGTGTTAGGAACAGGTGGAGAGGCAGAGCTTAGGAAACTAAATACAACCCAGAGTGGATGGAAGAGCAGGGACAAGGCTGCCAGATGGGCCTGGCCAACCGCAAGGGCCCCCAGCTACCTCAGGGGTGCAGATGTCAGCCGAGCCCTGCAGAGGAAAGGGGTGAGGCCATGTCACACCCTTTGAGCACCAGCTTCCGAGCTCAAGTGGCTTCATCTCTGTCTCACCCAGAATGCCTCATGCAGGTCTGGGGCCCAGAGAACATTCCAGAGATGCTTGTGGAGTGAAGTGGCTTTAATAAGACATATTCTTGCTCTCTGTTGGCTTCTTACCTGTGTCCTCAGGATGGCGGTCAAGGTGCTACCAACCTGCTGCATCCCTGGCCAAGGCACAGGATCCCCAGCGAGTCTAGGGATCTGACCCGAGCTCACCAGTCCCCAGGAAACTACCCAACCTCCAAAGCCTCCAACACCCACGTGGGCTTGGTTCTGGCAGGTGACCCAGCTGGAATCAAACCCTAACAAGAAAGAGAAGTGTGTTTAGATAATCAGGTGACTCACCAAATAAAACTTTCTTGAAAACTGTTTTAGTAATCAAGACCAGGAAAGGATTACAGAATATTTTAGCAAAGTCCAAGTACTTGGATTTTAAATCAACATTTATCTTCTTGCTCTTATATTACAAAGTTCAGCCCTCAACTCCAGTGTCAACATTTGCACAAAGCATTTCATTGGCACATGCAATTGCGTTGTGATTGGTTTTTCTGTCTTGCTCCTCCGCACAGACAGAGAGAGGAGCAGTTTTCTTTTTTTCTTGCATAAATTTACTACTGAGGCTCATCAGAGACACGCTGCCGGTGGGAGCGAGGCAGAGGAGAAAGGCCACAGGGTGGTGCCCAGGGGTGGGATGTGCCTGTGGATGTGGAGGACAGATGTGTTCTGAGAAGCTGCCTGTCCCTTTTTTTTTTTTGAGACAGAGTCTTGCTCTGTTGCCCAGGCTGGAGTGCAATGGTGCACTCTCAACTCACTGCAACCTCTGCTTCCTGGGTTCAGGTGATTTTCCTGCCTCGGCCTCCTGATTAGCTGGGACTACAGGCATATGCCACCACGCCTGGCTAATTTTTTGCATTATTTAATAGAGACGGGGTTTTTCCATGTTAGCCAGGATGGTCTTGATCTCCTAACATCATCATCTACCCACCTCAGCCTATCAAAGTGCTGGGATTACAGGTGTGAGCCACTGTGCCCAGCCACAGAGATGCTGTTTCAAGTATGGGCCAGTTATATGTCCTTAACACATGATGTCGAAGGGAAGCTGTGATCGCTGGCCACAATTGTTCCGTCAGAATGTGGGCCATGAAAAGGAGAAAGCAAGGGAAAAAAGAGATCTGCACACCCCCTGCCCCTCCACCGAGATGGAGTCTCACTCTGTCACCCAGGCTGGAGTGCAGTGGCGCCACCTCAGCTCACTGCAACCTCCGCCTCCTGGGTTCAAGCGATTCTCCTGCTTCAGCCTCCTGAGTACCTGGGACTATAGGCATGTGCCACCACACCTGGCTAATTTTTTGTATTTTTAGTAGAGATGGGGTTTCACCATTTGGCCAGGCTGGTCTCGAACTCCTGACCTCAAGACATCTGCTCATCTCAGCCTCCCAAAGTGCTAGGATTACAGGCACAAGACACTGCACCCAGCCAAGGGGGCTTCTTTACAACAGACTCTGTCCAGGAGACCACAGTCACCCTCCTCTCACTCTCAGCCCACCCTTCCTCCTCATTTGCTTTGCCCACCTACTCAGTTCCATGGCCTCCTGGTGGCCTCTGTGCTTCTGAAGGACCGGGAAGCCACTGCCATGTGGAAACATCTCCACGTGCCCTGGTCAGATCTGCTACCGGTGCTGTGTGAGGATCGGAACACCCTCAATCACACTGGGTCATCATCCAAATTGTAATCATGGACTTAGAGGCTGTCCTTTTGAAAATAACTTTTGGTATTGTTTGCTTATTTCAAAGTAAACAAATTCATTGTCAAAAATTTAGAGAACATGCAAGCAAATAAGAGGAAAGACCATCACCAGTCACACATTCTTCAGAGAGTGCAAAAAGCATGGTCTCTGTATCTCACTCTCAAGCAGGAAGCGTGGTTTCGAGAGAGGAAGGAAGGAGAGAGGGCCTGGGCGCTGTGGCCAGCTGTGGCCAGCTCTGTCCTGAACCCTCCTGGGGTGGGATTTTGACAAGGTGGGCATTATCATCTTCCCTGGACTGGGCTAGGGCGCCATCCTGAGTCCAGAATCTGTGACTCCTGCATAGGCCCCAGACGCTGTGCAGTCACAGTCCCTGAGCAGCAAAGGAGCAGATGAGTGCTGGGAATTGCGGCTCGCTTCCCTAAAAAGGCAGGGGTGGTGATCCTGCCAAGCCTAGGGTCTTAGAAACCACACACACGTCCTTGCTGTTCTGTCAAAACACACTTGCAGATAACTTGAGTCCATCTAGGGGTGGGTTTCCAGGCTGCTGGGGACCAAGGAAGGGGGTGAAGGCAGCCACGTGAGACCCCAGGAAGCAGAGCCCCCACCACCCCAGGGGATTTCTTCATCTACAATGCAAAGTGAGGTCAGCAAAAACCATGGTTGGGGAAGGTCTTTGATATAGCCCTGAGCAGCCCCATGGGGAAAGGGGACTGGTGTCTCCTGGGAGGAGACACTGGAAAAAGGCCAGAGAGGAAGGGTGGCCAGGAGGCCCTGTTTTCATAGCCCAGACCTGTGGAAACATTGCCCCTGGGCAGCTCCATGCCCTGCTGACCTCCTGGCCTGATGCAGCATAGAAAGGAGCTGCCCATGAAGGAGGCACCCCCACCTCCATTCCTCCATTACCAGCCTTTTCCGGAATTCTGGGTGCCTTCAGGTTTGGGGATACCGAAACATCCCCCCAACATCCCAGGGCTCCTGGTGTTTGGACACCCGTGAGGGACAGGGCAGCAACACACTTGGGGCTCATGTTCCCTCAAACTCTCCCCTCTTGCCTTCCCCAAATCACCCAGGGGTCAGGGAGGCTGTGGCAGGTGCAGATCCAATCCTGGCAGTTGGCAGGGGCTTCCAGGCACCTGCGTGACCCTGTCTGTAGCTACAGGGGCAGGTGCTGGGTACGAGGTCCTGGGCTCCAGCAGACGCAGGAGGGTACGAGAGTGCGGCCGCCCTCCAGCACCCTTTCCCCTGAGGCCTCCGTAGTTGATTTAGGGTTCAAGCTTCTGGGTGAGATGGAGTTGAGGGAGGGTCTGCAATTTTAAAGGTCTGGGTCACACCAGGGCAATGGAGGGCCAGGCTCTGTGGCTATGGGGCCCTGTAAGCCATAGACTCCTTCATCAAATAAACGAAATGTGGAAGACATATGCCCAAGATGGTGGTCGATTTTGGTTTTGGCTCTCATCACCCTACAAAATGGTATCTCCATAAAAAGATATTAAACGGCCAGGCGAGGTGGCTCAAACCTGTAATCCCAGCACATTGGGAGGCCGAGGCAGGCAGATCACCAGATGTCAGGAGTTTGAGAACAGCCTGGCCAACATGGTGAAACCCCATCTCTACTAAAAATACAAAAATTAGCTGGGCATGCTGGTGTGTGCCTATAATCCCAGCTACTCGGGAGGCTGAGGAAGGAGAATCGCTTGAACCTGGGAGGTGAAGGTTGCGATGAGCTGAGATCCTGCCACTGCACTTCAGCCTGGGTGACAGAGTAAGACTCTGTCAAAAAAAAAAAAAAAATGACATTTAAATGAAACTAAGAAGAAAATAGCAAGTATTAAACATTCTGGGCAAATCAGAGCTATGTCGCGCTGGCCTCACCCTCAGCCACTAGCTGCCTGCCCCCACAGAGCCAGCCCATTGCTGTCTGTCATCTGAGTGAGGGCACTTCGAATGATGAATACGGTTTTTTTTGTTGTTGTTAAAAACACTTGACATATTTCTTTCAGTTTAATCTGTTCATTTTTCATTATTTTTTTATTTTTATTTTTATTTTTTAGAGATGGGGTTTTGCCATGTTGGCCAGGCTGGTCTCGAACTACTGACCTCAGGTGATCATCCTGCCTCGGCCTCCCAATGTGCTGGGATTATAGGTGTGAGCCACCGTGCCTGTCCAGTCTTCATTTTTAAGTCAGAGGAGAACCAAAGTTGTGCAGAGGGTGTAAGCTGGGAGGTTAGGGAGGCTCAATCCTACTCCACTGGGACCCTGTCCACATGTGGCTCAATCCTGCTCCCTAAAGACCCTAGACACAGGCCATGGCCCACCCAACATGGCCTAGACACACAGAACAACCCTCAAATCAGCCAGAAGCTCTTGGTACCAGGCATGCCCCCCACAGCCCTCAGCACCACCATAAATCCCACTTGGGGACACAGTGAGGACCACCTCCATCACACAAATGGCCCCAAAGGAGCACGGCCTCCCCTTCCTCTGCCCACTGGCCTGGATCCCAACTCCCAGAGGTGGGCACCAGGGGTTCTGTCCAAGGGAAGGGGCTCTGCCCATGACAACAGGCGGGGAGGCGGTGTGGTGCCCACCCAGCCATGCACAGTGCCCACACCCAGGAGGCGGCGTGGCTGTGACAGCCCCTGGGTGTGAAGCGCCCCCATGCCCCTGGTGTGCTCCCGGAGATCCAAGACCCCGGAAGCAGGCACTGGAAGCAGGACTTAGCCAACCCACCTCCTGGCAGGGAAGGAAGATTATGGAAGCTGGGGGCTTGGGGTGCACCTGGGCCACCCCCACGCAGCTTGGGGCCGGCGCCTGACGTCCCTGGGCACCTCTGGGTGTGGCAGAGCAGCCTGGGGGCAGCAGGATCAATTTCTAGGTCCGGAATTCGGGCACCAGCTTGCTGTGTGCCAATAGCGCCCCTTGGTGGTCTCTTCGGTCTGCACAGACGCGCCTGCTTTTGGGCCACCAAATCAGCCAGGCCTGCAAAGGGGCCCAGCCATTGGCCCGGTCTCTGGACTGGTTTCTGGGAAGAACTGAGAGCCCATGGCTGGCCCTTTAGCAATTCCTGAGACCTCCCGGCCCTCCTCCTCTGATCCGCTCTGCCTCCATCTTCTGTTCTGTGAAACTGGGACGTTGCACATGGCATCCAGATGGCAACCCACGTCCTCCTTCAGCGGAGTCTGGCAGGTGGGCTGAGGCCTGGTCAGGGGCCGTACCTGGGCCACCCCAGCAAGCTCCCTTCCTCCCTCAGTCCAGCTCCACAGCTGGCCCCAGCCCAGGAGGCCCCTTGTGAGTGCATGTTTGTGTGTGGGAGCACACACTCACGAGCATGCATGGTGTGTGGGGTGCGGTGGATGCACGCACAGGTGTGTTTGTGTGTATGCGTGAGTGGGTGGGTGCACACACGTGTACCTGTGGGCAGCAGTGACCTCAGAGGCTCCTTCGAGCAGGTGCCTTGGTCACAGGGTTCCAGCCCAGTGCGGTTGCTGCTCTACACACATCTGGTAGATTGAAGTAAACAGGAAGAGTCAATTAGTAATAAAAGGACTTGGGGTGTGAAGCAGCTGTTCCCAGAGGCAGGAGCTACAAAGTGAGAGGATCTAAAAGTGGATGCTACCTGAGGTCAGGGTTGGATGGATCGAGGGACAGGTCAATCTTGTTCTCTGCTTGCCTCTGTTTTCCACAGCTTCTAACACCAGCTTGAGTTCCCTGGAACTGAGAAGCTCAGGCTGCAGCAGCTCCATGTCCAAAGCCCTGCCTGGACTGAACCCTGGAGAAGCCTCAAGGTTGGGCCGAGGAGGTGACCTATCCAGCTCTCCTGGGCAGAGGCCTCTGAGGTATCGGGTGTGCCAGGTGTGCCAGGCCGCCATGACATTGCACTGGCCACCAGCTCCGGTGAGGCGGGCATCACCCAGGGAGGCACAGAGAAGTCGGCGGGGCTGAGGCAGCACAGCCAGGACTGACCCGCAGCCCCGACACCTGGGCCATGATCAGGAACTGTCAGCCTGTTTGACCTCTTTATGTGACAAATCAGATTCTCTCCCCAGAACAGACGAGTGTCTGGTGGCACCAACTCCCACAGACACCCCTGCTGGTGTGGCAGGTGACATTGCCACAGTGGGGCTCTGCGTCAGGTGGTAAGCCTCTGTAACAAACAGCTCCAGGAGCAGTCACGCTGGTGTGGGGCTCACCCTGTGCAGGTCCTGGGACCTGGGTAAACACGAGGTATAGCATCAGAGTCCAGGGGCCCCTGCACCTCAGGCCAAAGGTCGCCCTCATCCCACAGAGCCTTCCATGCAGCTGGTTCAGGCCCCGAGGGTGACTGGCTTGCAGCTGGCATCTCGCCCTGAAAACCACAGGATCCATGCGAAGGGGAACATGAGAGAGGCCTGTGGATGCCACACATGATGCTGGTGTCACATTGAAATAGTTTCAGCTTGGCTCTGTGGCTCACGCCTGTAATCCCAGCACTTAGGGAGGCTGAGGTGGCCAGATTACCTGAGGCCAGGAGTTCAAAACCAGCCTGGCCAACATGGTGAAACCCCAATCTCTACTAAAAACACAAAAATTCGCTGGACATGGTGGTGGAAGCCTGTAATCCCAGCTACTCTAGATGCTGAGGCAGGAGAATCACTTGAACCCAGGAGGTGGAGGTTGCAGTGAGCCAAGATTGCACCACTGCACTCCAGACTGGGTGACAGAGCAAGACTGTATCTCCAAAAAAAAAGGAAAAGGAAAAGAAATAGTTTGACCCCAGAGTCATTCTGGCACAAACTAAAAAGCCAACTCTTTTAACATTCAAGCTTTTAAAAATACCAAGTGACATGGTGTCCCTGTGGCAATGGGGCCGGCTGGAGGGTGATGTGTCCTGCGCAGACGCCCTGAGTGTGGCCCACACTGAAGCTGCAGAGTCTGCTCCAGCTAAGAGCTCTGGACGCCAGATGTCTGCCTCTCAGTACTCTTGGGAGCTCGATTTCACAGTTCTAGACAATCCAGGAAACCCCTGAAGGTGACTTCAATACCATTCATTCTCTCAGGAATACACAGAATTAATAAAGTTACAACTCCTTCAAAGCGAGGGTTTGGGGAAATGGAACTGATGTGTCTCAGAAGGCGTTAACCAAGTTCTCATCATTTTACAATTGCGAAACCCTCTAAGATGAAAAGGATGCCTATCATCCTCACATCTGCTTACAAATCAAAGCCAGAGAGTGTTCCACTGCCAGGAAGCCGGAAGAGGCCCGGGAATGTGGGGGAGGCAGTCAGGAAATCACTCATTAAAACCAGCGCTTTCCCACCCTTCTGACTGGGAAGGGGCAGGGGAAGATGGAGGAAGCAGAAGAGGCCAGGAGTTCATCATAGTCGAAGCTAGAAGCTACATAATGAGTGATTGGCATTATTGTTTAGGGAGAGGAAAAATGAAAGGGAAGAAGAGGGGGAAGGGGAAGGTGGGGGGAAGAGAAGAGGGAGGTGAAGAGGGAGGGGGAGGGGGAGGGGAGGGAAGAGAAGGGGGAGGGGAAGAGGGAGGGGAGGAGGAAGGGAAGAGAAGGGGAAGGGAAAGAGGGAGGGGGGGAATGGGAGGGGAGGGGAGGGGAGCAGGGGAGGGGGTAGAGGAGTGGGGGAAGGGAAAAAGCATACCATTTTCACATTTCACTTATGAAATGTGAAAATGGTGTGCTTCTTAATATCCCACCCTTTCCCCTTTTAAATTTGGAGCCCTCAAATTCATCTTTGGAGAAAGGGATAGACCTGTCTCTTGGCTGCGTCCTTAACTTGCAAATCAATCTCCAAAATGGTGGAGACTTGTCTCATTTTCTTTGACAACACCCACACCCACGTGTGCAATGCACACTGCACACACGCACATTGAGATGTGCAAGGGCCCAGGGGTTTCTCCGAGAGCAACTTCCCTGCTCTGAGAGTTCCTCTGAGATCCCACGCTGCAAGCTCGGAGCCCTGAGGATGGTGCCTCTGGCCACTCAGGGCAGAGCTGGGAGTTCCTGCAGGATCTGCCCTCTGGCCACACAGCCACCAGCACGTGTGGACTCCAGGCCCTCTGGCCCTTCTTCTCTCACACCCCCTTCACCCTGGAGGTGATCCTGCCCCTGACCCACCTAAGCCATAACCTGAGGTCAGACTTGGGGACAAGGGAAGCCTGGGAGCTGTATGGACTCCTGAGGTCTGGGAGGCAGGTCCACACCGTTTGACCTTCTTCAGAAATGCCTTGGCCTTTTCTGACTCTTTGCTATTTCTTTGTTTTTATTTTCATTTCAGAAAATCGAGAGGAGGTCTTGGTATGTTTCCCAGGCTGGTCTCGAACTCCTGGACTCAAGCGATCCTTCCCACCTTGGCCTCCCAAAGTGCTGAGATTACAGGCATAAGTAGCCATGCCCGGCCCTCTTTGCTATTTCGTATGAATTTTAGAACTAGTTTTTCCAATTTCATAAAAAATTCTCTTAGGAATGTCACTGAATCATATTAATTTCGGGAAAACGGTATCTTTGGGTCCCATCTAAACAGGGAGTGGGAAACTCAATCCCCTGGCATCCACAGCACAGAACACAGAGATCAGGCCCCGGCCGAGGCTCTGCCAAGCAAGGCTTCTCCCAGAGAGTCAGGGTGTGGCCTCCGCACCACAGAAACAGCCCTCGTGGCTGTTGGATGTCACACCAACAAGACTTTACTCGTGTCGGCAGAACTTTGGGGACAACGCGACCCTGTGTGAAGCTGTGAACATGGAAGCCAGGGGTGGGGAGAGTGGTGAGCTGGCAGCCCAGACCGAAAGGCAGAGACCACAGCCGCAGCCAGGACCAAGAGCAGCAGCAGGTCCTCGGACAGGAGGGAGCCCTGCTCCCATGTCAAAGCGAGGGTCGGGCCCCGTAACAAGAAGCAGATGAACTGGGGAGGAAGAGTTTTTATTGCTGCAATCGGTTACAAAACCCTTACAGGGGTAAGGCCTGGAAATTATCACCAGACCAACTCAAAATTACAAAGTTTTCCAGAGCTTATGTACCTTCTAAGCTATATGTCTACATGTAGGTGTGCATTCATCTAAAGACATAAATGGGCCGGGCACGGTGGCTCACGCCTGCAATCCCAGCACTTTGGGAGACCAAGGTGGGTGGATCACGAGGTCAGTAGTTCGACACCAGTCTAGCCAACATAGTGAAACCGTCTCTACTAAAAATGCAAAAAATTAGCCGGGTGTGTTGGCAGGTGCCTGAGGCAGGAAAATGGTGTGAACTCAGGAGGCGAAGGTTGCAGGGAGCCAAGATCATGCCCCAACACTCCAGCCCTGGTGACAGTGCAAGACTCAAAAAAAAAAAAAGAAAAGAAAAGATGTAAGTGATTAACTTCTTTTAATCTGTACCTAAGGTCTGAGTCCTGAAGCCCTTCCTCTGGAGCCTCAGTAAATGTACTTAATCTAAATTGGTCCAGGTCCTGGGGTGATTACCCTATCTTCTGCTAAATCACAGAGGTCTGGGGAGTTCCTTCAGACCTCCAGTTAGCTTGTTTGTGGAGGCCTGGGGAGTTTCTTCAGACCCAATAAAACTTGTTTAATCCTAAATGGGTCCTGTTAAGAATTCCTTCGTTATTTTTTCATGCTTTAAGGCCCAGGAAAGGGCTAGGTAAAATTCTTGGTGGGCTTTTGCTACATTCCAGCTTTTGGATAAGGGACTCCGTCAGTACTGAAGCAGTGGTTATGGAGGCTGCATTAGTGAGACCTGGCCTGCCGCACCCTCACCCAGCCCACCAGCATGGAAATAGTGCAGCCAGACACACCCTCCCCTGCAACCTCTGTCCTGTGAGATGTGGCAGCTGGAAGCCCGGGGTGGGTGGGGATTTGCCCTCAAGATAAACACCGCTGGAGGTATGGAGCTGACACGGCCACCAGGTTGTCTCCTGCGGGATTGCAGAATCAGCCCATGCACGTGCAGGGTCATTGACTTAGTCACCCCCACCCCCAGTGCAGCAGCCATGCCTGGGGAGGCTGCCCCACGCCCAGCAGGAGGGCTCCCAGGAGGGCCTGGTGTGTGCCCGGCTGAGCTCAGGACTCGGGGATGGACGGTGGCCCCTCCTTTTGTGTCAGAGGAGAGGGGTAGATAGAAAACATATTTTTCTTTGCTTTTAGCTACGTAGAGTCTGAAGGATCCACAGGAGCACAATAAAGGAAGTCACCTGGTGCTGAGGAAGAATCAAAACTCTCACCGCCTGCGATGTGGATTGCTCAGTCTCTGAACAGTGGGTCATGTTATCTGTGGTTAAAAACACAATTTAGGCTGGGTGCAGTGGCTCACACCTGTCATCCCAGCACTTTGGGAGGCCGAGGCGAGTGGATCACTGTTGAGAAGTGCTGACTGTATGATTGCTGAGAAATGCTGAGTGCATGATAAAATCACATTGTTTGCTAAGAAGAATGATGGCAAGGAAAACCTAGCCGCCCTCACCAAGTGGAAAGCGGCTTGCGGCATTCTAAAGTAGCAGAACAGTACATGTATATCATATGCCTGTGAGAATAATTCTTTCAGCACAGGATATGTGGCCCTGCCCCCATAGCTCCCTTGTGCAGAATGCTTTCTAGTTTGTACTTGATCAGCGGTAAGCAGGCACTAGCTGCCTCCCTGGATTATCTTGATTCTATGAGAAAACACAGGACATCTGCTGTTAATAATCATCACCTGCTCAGAGAGACTAAATGTGTGAGTCAGCGTCTGCTCCAGGCCCTCAGCCGGGAATACCGTCAGGCTCTTGGCTAAGAAGGCTGTCGGCCCCCAGATAATCACACTTTGCTGTTCTGAGTGCTTCTTAATGCCCTCAGCGCCGCCTGCGTGGGGGTCTCTATGGCCGAGCTGGTCTTGGTAGATCACGAGGTCATGAGTTCAAGACCAGCCTGGCCAACATAGTGAAACCCCCATCTCTACTAAAAATATAAAATTTAGCTGGGTGTGATGGTGGGTGCCTGTAATGCCAGCGAGGCAGGAGAATTGCTTGAACCTGGAGGCAGAGGTTGCAGTAAGCTGAGATCACGCCACTGCACTCTAGCCTGAGTGACAGAGTAAGACCCTGTCTCAAAAATAAAAGGATTTTAGCAAAGACCAGCTTTAGCTAATTTTTCCTTTTCTCCTCCCTGAAAAGCAGCTTCACTGAGGCTGCAGCGTGCAGCCGTGGCACAGAGGAGGGCTACCCCGAGGCCGTGTGCAGAGAGCAGCAGCTCAGGGCAGGGCAGCGCTCACACTGATAGCCACTTTTAACTACATGCAAATTAAGATGTGGGACATTCAGAATTTCCTAGAAAAGGGGTGGTACTTCTGGGTCGTTGCCATGGAAAGGGGCGGTCACAGCTGGATATTGCCATGGCAATGGCAAAGCACTACAAACTCCAGGACCTGCAGGAGACCGCTGGCTGCAAGCGGCTGTCCCGGCAGAACGGGAACCCACTCATGTGGCTCACCCTTGTCGCCCGATAGTTGATCGACCCAAGGAGAGCCTGAACCAAAATTTGAGTAAAGCAGTCTCTGTGGCAGTTTGGTTTTAAAAAACAAGACGAAACAAAAAAAAATTTTTTTACCCTCTTTCTTTCATTTCAAATGAGTTCCAATGTTTACATTCTAGTTAGACCATAAATAAGTCTTTGCACAAGCAGCTTAGTAACAGCAGGTTTAAAGCAGAAAAGAGAGGAGGAGGGAGCACCTTAGAAGACTCTACTTAACTACAGCGCAGGGTCTCCATTTGAGCTCTGAATTTTTCTTGCTGTCATTTGCCCATCAGCTTAAAACATGCACAAAAATGGGCTGTAATATGTCCCTACGAGGACGACAGAATCAGGGGCCAGGGTGTTGGAAACTGTTTTTCCCTTTTTGGGCTGGACTCCTGGTGTGGGAAGATAGTTACCCAGGTGCCACGGCAAGAGACTGAGGCACAATCTGTCCCCGCATAATAATTTAACTGATTACTTAGATATGGACTGAACAGGAAAAAAAAAATCAGGAATGCAGAAGGGAGGAGGAACGGGAAATGCAGGAGGGAGGCTGAGGTGCCTGCAGCCACTGCATGATACAGCCCAGCACCCCCACGCCATCAATCATCTCCTGTCAGGGACAGCCTCAGCACCCCAGACCTGCGTGGTGTGGAATGAATCCCTCCCACCTCCACAGGTTGCCTGTCAAGGTCAACTGTTTCCAGCCACAGGGAGCTAAGGGTGCTTTGGTGGCAGACAGGAGGAGGATGTTGGAATGAGAGAGGGATCAGAGAGCATACTCATACGCACAAACAAACAGCTGTGTCCAAACAAATCCCCTTTAAGGGGCTCCGTAGAGTCCCAAATTCCTGGCCTCAGTTTCCAACGGCCCCTCAGGCGACTGAGCAAAGCCCGGAGGGTGCCACAAATACAAACGAATTCAGATGCATCAAATGCCCAACTGGTGTCACTCACAGCCAAGTCTAAACAGAGCAGGACCCCAGCCACACCCCAAGAGAAAGGAAGGAGGGAGACAGAGGGTCCCTGGGTGCACTCTGACTAAGGCACCCAGTTCCAAAGTTTCCAAGTTCCAAAGTGTATTAATTTCTCTAAAGGTCGCTTTCCTTTGTACCAGCAAAGCGTTGAAGGCAGCAGGAAGAGAAAGACAGGATCCCTGGCAAAAGCATCTCGGTGGCTGCAGGGCGGCTCCCTCCCGTGTCAGCCACAGGCTCAGCAGCCACACGCAGCTGGAACTCACAGGTGAGCCTACGCCTGGTCCAGCAGAAACCAGACGGGTGGGCTTGGGCCCCCCCAAAGCACACAACGTCCCTCACATGAGCCACCAAAATTGTTACCGAACACAAGTTCCATTCCTCATCACTTGCAGAGTTCAGTGATCAAGAGCAAGGTCTGGTGGAAAGAAAGTGTCTTCATTGGCTGCACGTGGTGGCTCACGCCTGTAATCCCAGCACTTGGGAGCAAGGCAGGCATCATGATGTCAGGAGTTCGAGACCAGCCTGGCCGAACTAGTGAAACCTCATCTCTACTAAAAATACAAAACATTAGCCAGGCATGGTGGTGGGTGCCTGTAATCCCAGCTACTCAGGAGGCTGAGGCAGGGAAATTGCTTAAACCAGGGAGGTGGAGGTTGCAGTGAGCCAACGTGGCGCCCCTGCACTCCAGCCTGGTTGACAGAGGGAGACTCTGTCTCAAAAAAAGAAAAAAGAAAGTAACTTTATTAACCAAAACTAGTCATGGGCAAGTGGCCGCATTGCCATCCAAAGCAACCACTTCCAATTCCAAGGGAGAAGGCAATGGCTTATAAAAGGGAAGCTGGTGTGGAGGCATGCAGGAGCTGTGCTGAGTGCAATATCTGTGGCCTTGCTAGATGCCCTGGGGACCATCCAGGGGCCCCTGCTTCACCCAGGAGGACAGTGAGGGGGTGCCCATGTCCCACCTGCCTTGCTACTGAGCTGTTCTCAAAAATAACTGGAGGGGGTGTCCAGGGCACAGCCGAGGAAGGAATGAGTAAGGATGAGGCCGACCAGGGTGATTGGGAGGCCAGGAGTCTCTCCAGCGGCCACCCCAGCCCCTCACCTGAGAATGTCGGCTGGAGGGGAGAGGTGACACCTTTAGGGGATCCACAGCCTTGCCCTCTGAGCCTCGGGCATCTCAGCCTGGCACAGCCCAGGGACCTCGAGGAGGCCTGAGTCAGGTTTGGGAGGGGGTCATTCTCCTCTCCCCCAGTCCATCTCTCTCTCTAATAAAAATGCTTGTTTATTCTTAGAGAACATGATTTTCCCTGATCATTTAAGTACATGTTCATTGTAGGAAATTTGAGGAGAAAGAGTAGAAGAAAACTACAACCTGTAGTTCCCTGAGAACCTTCTGCATCTGTGGGAAACCAAAAATATATCACCCAAAAATATATCACCCCTTTAGTGTAAGGATTATTGTGAGCTGGTTATTTTGAGAAAACGTGGACACAGGAGTTCTGTAAACAGAGCAGTTTCCCTCTTAAGGTAATTTTATATTTACAAAGGAAACATCTGTTTAAAGGCAGACGCCTGAGCGAAGAGACCCCCAGACAGGCTTTGTGTGTGCAACATCGCTGATCATTCACCTGGGTGCAGGCGGGCTGAGGCCGAAAAGGGGGTCAGCGAAGGGGGGCGGAATAGGAGTTGGGTTTTAAAGGTTTGGGATGAACAGTGAAAAGTTACAGAAGTTGGCAGTTTTTTGCAAGCTGGGAGGGGGTCGTAGGGTGTGGAGTCCGGAGGTTGGGCCAAGGTCAGTGACAACGCCCAACGGCCTTGTCAATTGAGGCCGGAATAAGAAACAATAGAGAAGGTCTCAGGTTAGTTAGGCACCACAGGGGTTAATCATTCTTCCTTCCAGCTACTTCAGGTTTTCTAATTCCGAAAGGCCCTCCAGAGGTGTACATGCGGTTCATGGGGTTGCCATGCCGTCCAAGGCGCAGTCAGACCTTACAATGTCCATTTGTAAAGTGTCTCCTGCCTGTACTGGGAAGAGGGGGACCCCAGGTCACAGGAGACTGTCATCAGGGGAGCAGGCACAGCTTGGACTGGCACATGTCTCGCCCCTGCACACGCCTCACACTGTCCACCCTGCTGCTCCTGGCCTGCTCTCCACCTTGCCCTCCTTCTTTCTTTGTTTTCACAGGATAGTGGCATTCAAACCCAAATTCGAGGCCCACCTCCCTGAGAGCAACTCACCTCTCCGGATATCTCCCGTGTATACGTGATACACTAATAAACTTCTGTTTGCTTTTCTCTTATTAATCGCCTTTTGTTCCTGGGTCTATCCCACCTGAGACCTACTAAGGGTAGAGAGGAGATCATTTTTCCTCTCCTACATGTCCTTCTGGCTGTGCTGGAAGTGTACATAGTTCTATGTGTAAATCAGAAATAAAATTCTTAGCCCCCTGAGGCTGAATGGACGCCCCTCTGGACCAAGGGAAACCTGAAAAACGGAATTCCTGACCAAGGCGGGAAGGGAGGTCAGCTGCGAGTCATTATACGGCCTCTCCCTTTTGGAGTTGAGGCACAAAGGACCAGCATGAACATTAACACAGAGCAGATACAGACAAAACGGACGCAAATTCCAACGTGACCCAGCCATAGCATCACAAGACATGCAGCAGACCCTGAAGGAATTAACAATACTCTACCCCAACATATATTTCTTTGACATATTTTGAAACGGCCCTGCAAAGCCATCTTTTGTGGGGGATACTTTGCATCTGTAGAGAATCTCCATTAATGCAACCAGGCCTTTCCAGGATCTAGGACACCTTTTAAGGTCAAAAAGAAACATTTGCCTCTATTCTCGCTGGAGGCTGCTACCTGGAGACTTCATCCTAAGAACGTTGGCTTCCACAACCCTCTGTATCTTTTTAATTATTTTTTGGATGTAGAGTCTTGCTTTGTCGCCCAGGTTGGAGTGTAGTGGCACAATCTTGGCTCACTGCAACCTCCACCTCCTGTGTTCAAGAGATTCTCCTGCCTCAGACTCCCCAATAGCTGGGACTACAGGCAGGTGCCACCATGCCCAGCTAATTTTTATATGTTTAGTAGAGACAGGGTTTCACCATGTTGGCCAGGATGGTCTCAATCTCTTGACCTCACGATCTGCCGGCCTCAGCAGATCCCAAAGTGCTTGGATTATAGTCATGAGCCACCGTGCCCCGCCAACCCTCTGTACTTTTAAGCATTTCTTTCTACTGACTTCAACTCTATAGTTTAAATAACTTTTTCAACCAATTGCCAGTCAGGAAACATACACCTTACATATATTGATTTATGTCTTTGCCTGTAACTTCTGTTTCCCTAAGATATGAAAAAACAAACCCTAACCTGACCACCTTGAACACACATTCTTAGGACCTACTGAGGCCATTCCCCAGGCCGTGGTCACTCTGACTGGCTCTGAATAAACATCTTAAACTATTTTTCAGTTTGGCTTTTTCGTGAACATACGTACAGTATTTAAAATGAAATGGCGACAGCATATGTCCACAGCTGGGGCCTGGTCTCCTCACTGGCCACATCGCCCAGGACGCCTGTGGCGTGATCAGATACGAAGTTGATGTGCCCTGCCCCCAGGTGGCCCCTCAGATCCACCCCAGATAGTTCCAAGCTTCCTTCTTGTAGACTGTGGCAGGAGCATCCTTGACCCAAACCCTGAGCACAGCTCTGATGCCTCCATTTCTCCTGAGGACTAAACTCTGGTTTTTTAATCTTGCCCAAATTCCTGTTGCTATAGGAGTTAAGAAGAAATCACTCAGGCAGATAGCAAGGGTATGGGAGTCTTCAGTGAGTCTCTTAATTTTAATGAAAAATGTAATGCCAGTCGCCTCACCAGGGAGCCAGAAACGCCGACCTCTGAACCCAGTACTCCGTCTTGCACTCCACAACCACCTCTGCACTCGACCCCTGGCTCTGCACACGGCACATACACCCGAGCATATGTTCCCCTGGAAGGATCCGGCGGATGTGACCTCAGCCGGATCCTGCACTAGGAAAGAACCGCCCAACAAGCTACCCACCAATAACAACCTGCCCTGTCTTCATCCTGCTCCCCCGCAACCAATCAGAGCGCCCGACCACTCCTTGCTCTCTGAAACTATAAAAGCCCCTCGTCCCGGGAAGCCAGCGTGACTTCTGTGGCCGTTCTCCCGCGGTCCGTAGTACTTCTCCCGGGAGCCGAATAAACTGAAATTTAATTTTTCTTATACTGGCCTCAGTTTCCTCATTTTAAGCTCGGCAATAACCCTTACAAAAAGCATTCCCCAAATCATTTTCTAATAAAGAGCAGATTGTAGAGTTGAGCTTCAGACATAGAAAAGCAAGCTGGGAGCTTGCCCGGGTGGTTGGGGGCAGGGTCTGAGTACTGGACATTTTCAAGATGGCAGCTCCACCTTCCCTTCTCTGCCACCTTGCGTACTGTAAGGAGCAAACAAGATGGTTCTGATCAACTGGAAAGCCCATCTGTATAAGAAGATCAGGGTAGGGTGACCAGCCTTCCCCACGCAGTATGTAAATGTTATACCTGATCGAACGAGTCTATGAGCCCTGTGTAAGTCAGACACCACCCCCTCAGACTGGACTGTGAAAGTTGGCACATTCACGGCCAGCCAGTTCTCTCCACTCAGAGACCCCTTCCTCTACAGAGGAAGCTGTTCGTCTTTCTCCTCTCTTCTACCTATTAAACCTTCGCTCCTAAACTCATATGTGTCCACATCCTAAGTTTTCCTGGCACGGGACAATGAGCCCCAGGGTATATACCACAGACAACGTAGCCGCATCATAATGGGGACCTCATCTGGGATACTGAGTTACAACATTCATCGAAGCAGTGAGTAGAGGAGTGAACTCCAACTCTGTGCTTTCATATCAAGGCTTTCGGGCTCCATTTTAGAACCAAATCAACTCAAATTCTGGGCCCCCTTCAGCCAGTTAAAAACTATTAGTGTGGCTGCCAGCCTTACAATACTTGGGGGACAGGCTTGCTGGGCAGAACATGGAGAATCCCCTAGAGCCATGGGTTGCTGCGTACATTGGCCACGTTTAAACCGGCTTCCTTTCACGGAGGACTTAGCTGTCACATGGAGCTGGAAAAAGTCCTGGGGCAACTGAGGATTTCTGGCCAGGGCCACCCCCTGATGTTATCCAACAGCTTCTGGACTGACCCCAGCATCCGACTGCCCCATGGGGCAGCGGCAACAGGATCTCCAACCTTCCTGTTGTCATTGCCTCCTTTCCTGTCCGAGACTGCCCTATCTCTTATCCTCTCTGTGTATGCATGTGCAGGAAGTTTACAGTTCAGGGACATCGTCTTGTCTGGCAAGATCAGGGATGTCATAGTAACCGGGGATATAGCTAAGGGAAGCGTTTTTGTGACTTTCTAGGAACAGAGGGTCCCCCCGTCATCCACACTGAGCATCTATCTCTGCCCTTGGTCCCGAGAGCACATGGCATCTCCAGGCCTCTCTCTACCCTTGGTCTCGAGAGCACATGGTGTTTCAAGGTCAACCCCACCACTTAGTGGAACAGGGACCCTCTCCATGAGACACATTGTTGGTCCCTCACCAAAACACCCTAGCCTCCCAATTCTCTCCCCTTTCTTTTTTATTTTATTTTCTTAAAGATGGGGTTTCACCATGTTGGTCAGGCTGGTCTTGAACACCTGACCTCAGACGATCCGCCTGCCTTGGCCTCCAAAGTGCTTGGATTACAGGCGTGAGCCAGCACACCCGGCCCTCTCCCCTTTCTACTAGAAACCAGTCTTCATGTTGCTTCTATAAATGGGAAAATTCTGCCTTGAACAAGTAGGGGTGAAATATCCTCCAAAGCCAAATTTTAGTCTTTTTTTTTTTTTTTTTTGATATTTCACACGTTTATTCTCTGACCCAAATTTTAGTCTTGATACTGTCCCATCAGCAGGAAAATGGCCATTGGTTCTCTACATTCTTTTAATGCACATATTCTGCCTCCGATTAGAGTAGTACTTAATTAGTAAGGGGATTTCAAGTTTGAAAGTTAATCAGAACCATTTTCTTAGGGTAAATGCTTCAGCTTGGGCCATAATTGCAGGATATAGAGTTCAATCTAGCATGCCCCCTCCATCAAAGGGGCCTTGCCCAACTATTATGTAGTTTTTCTTAAGCTCCACAGGGAGCCAGGCAGGTCACACAAGTCTAAGAGGTCAGAGGGATATCACAGGCAGAGGACTAGAGCCACTTGGGTGAGTGTGACTAACCCGTTTCTTAGTTCCTCTGGTTCCATGGTTGGGGTCACACCTGCAACCATGGACAGTACATTCAATGAGGTGCCAAGACCCAGGAACCACGCAGGGAAAGCAGCAGAGGGCACACCCCCACTGTCTTCCCCTCCACCCTGGGTCACACCAAAAGGAGGGAGACTAAAGGGACACCTTTTTCTCACTTCTCTTTCTAGATGGGTAGTATCTTCAGCCTGCACTCCCCTAGAGTGCATTCTGAAGCACTGGGACTCCTTTCACCCTGAGACTTTAAGGAAAAAGTCTCATTTTATTTTGCACAAAGGCATGGCCTTTGTACTAGACCTTCGCAAGTAAACCGAGCTCTTTTATCGATCACATCAGACAGGCCCAAAGAGAATGATTCCCCCAAATTAGAGAAGCAACTTCCAGGGGAACCAGCTGAGGCTCCCCCTTATTTGCAGCCCCTTCAGGTTCCCTTCTGATTATAAGACCTTAGGCAAATAAAGGGAGACTCAGGCCAGTTTTCTAACCACCCTGATAGGTATACAGAAGCTTTCCAAGATTTAACTTCAGCCCCAGACATGGAGAGGCTGCCTAATGCTTCCCCAAACCTCCATCCTTAACAGCCTCCCACCATGGGGGAACTGAGCACGAGGAAGCTGGGAGAGGGCACTTGGGGGAGGGAACCAAGGGGAAACCATGGTGGGAGGGCATAGGGGAGGACACTGGGAGGAGGGCACAGGGGAGGACACTGGGGGAGGGGACTGGGGAGAGGGCACTAGGGGAGGGCACTGGGGGGAGGGCACAGGGGAGGACACTGGGGGCAGGGCACAGGGAAAGGCACAGGGGAGGACACTGGGGGAGGGGACTGGGGAGAGGGCACTAGGGGAGGACACTGGGGGAGGGCATGGGGGAGGGCATGAGGGAGGACACTGGGGGGAGGGCACAGGGGAGGGCACTGGGGGGAGGGCATGGGGGAGGGCACTGGGGGAGGAC
>CAUYQU010016325.1:0-14713 GCA_963574635.1 Cheracebus regulus
CCGGCAAAAAAGCCGCGCCAGCCGAAAGGGTCGCGCTGGCGACCTTTGGGGCTCCTCCACTGGGAATGTCCTGGTCTGTGGGCAGCGAAAATTTATCGGTAAGTGTGGCGTCCACTGGCTCTTTGCGCTTTTACTGGGAGCTGCAATCCTGAGCTGCTAGTGATCAGCCATCTTGGATCTCTCTCTCCAGAAGAGTTATTTTCTATGTTGCCTATGATGGTCTTAAACTCCTGGTCTCAAGACATCCTGATTCCCCAGCCTCCCAGAATGCTGGGATTTTAGGTATGAGCCACAGCACCCTACTTGAAAATCCATTTTCTTTGAATTAGAAAAAAGAAAAAAATATTTAAAAGTGAAAAAGACAAACTCTGATGTGTTCGGTTATAATATTTTGCTAATAATATTAACTGCAAGCAATAATTAATACCAAATAACAGGGTAGTGTAAATTCAAAATTAATTTTTTCCAACAAAGACCATAAGTCAATATTTCTTTGAAGATATTCTACTGTTTTGCTTATTTCCTCTAGTGCATATTCTCTCTTGTCTCTGTTAAGCCTAATTGCTTTAATAACATTCTACATCCTGTGTTCAAGAATGCTTGTCAGATCAAACACGATATATGTTTTTTTCAGGATGATCTATCTTTGGGCAGATCCCCAAAATACTGAATATAATCTTTGAATTGTTCCAAATGTTATTTCAGTTAGCACAATTGAGACCCATCTTCCAGTAACAAATTTAAATTATGAGCCATATATAGTACAAAGAATGCTTCTGGATGTTTGCCTAAAATCTAGCTTCTATACCTTTTTCCTTATCATCCATGCTAGTGTCATTATAAGCTTGCTTTTGCCAATCTTTTAAATAAATGACTAAAACTAAAAATTGCTTTTTTTAGTTCACTTAAATCAAAATCTATACTTTTTTTTACAGGCAGTATAAAACCAATGATATTAATTTTGATATATTTGTTTTCTTTTTTGGTGTAGTTTAATAATATGCATAACTGTTAGTTGTTCAATGTGACTTTTGACCCTGGAGCAATCTTGATGAATTGAGTAATGAAAATTCATTTTGTTTCTTTTTAATCTGTCCTACTTGTGTCAACCTTTCAATACCACATTCCAAATAATTCCCACTAGATCCAGAAATTTTCTCTTTTTTCACCTGAAATGATTGATCCATGAGTGCCACAAAAAGCATCATTATGCTGAGCTAACTAGTGTTATTCTATAAACTTGCTGCTAACATTCAAGCATTTGCTTTGTTTTTGTTGTATATTATGGACTGCTGCCTTTCTTTGCCAGTTTTTTTTTTTTCTCCAATTTACATGAGATTTTCTTCAGGTAAATCAATTTGCTTAATCTCATTATTTCTATTTTAAATAAGTAGGCAGATCACCTCTTTATTTCTTTTTCTTTTCAGCTTTCTTCTCTTCTGCAGGTCCTTTCTGTTTTTCTTTTTCAATTACTCTCTAGGCTTATTCTGATTTCAATGATCTAACAATGTGCTGTTCAATACGACAGTCACTAGCTACATGGAGATATTTAAATTTAATTTTTAATTGACTGCAAGTAAACAAAAATAAAATGTCCTCAGTTGCACTAGCCACATTTCACATAGTCAATAGTCATGTATGTCTAGTGGGTACCATTTTGGCAACACAGATGAAGAGCATTTCTGTGATAAGAAAGTTCTACTAGACAATGCTGATCTAAAGAATAACAAGACAAATTGTAACTATATTCAAAGTGCATACAATTTGATTATATTTTTATTAAAAATGCAAATGAAAGTAAATGTAAAACATTTTAAACATTACTTTTTGTATATATTTTCAAAATAATTTCTTCAAAACTACTTTAAATATTAAATATTATTAGTTAAAATTCAAACAAAAACTATAAATGATAATAGATCTCAGCATTTTAAATCAAAATTATTTAAGAAAAGCTAATTTTTTAATTTAATTTTTTAGAATTTTAATTCTATCTTATTTGATCATTTCTTTAAGAACATTAAACTATTAATGCTAGCTTTTAATGGCCAATTAGTTGAAAATATTATGAATCTGTATCATATTTGTCATACAGATTATGTCTCAACCTACATATATACAAATTTAAGAGAAATATGAATTATTTAATTTTGCAAAGCATCTCTCAACTGCCGTAAGTAACATGGCAAATTCATGCTAACTAGTGACTATCTTCAGAGTCATGAATTAAAACACAAAGAGAAGCAAGAAAAAGAAAATGAACACTCAGCACGACTTTATTATCAAGAATCTATTACATTCATGCTATCTGAGAGGGGGGATTTAACAAGTGAATTCATTCTTTATTTCTCTTATCTAAGTACTTTAGCCATTGAAATGTTTGCTGTTTTCCAAAGCATTACCCCTCTCCAAAGCCCATAATAGCACAACTCCCAAATGTTCATAGCATCTAGACACATTTGCCTTTTGTTTCAAGGGCACAAGGCTAAGTATCCATAGATCCAAGGGCCTCCATGATTTTTGCCACAAAAATGGATGTTTAAGATTATGGGTCTGGCTGTGCCAGCTCTAAGTACTGGATCCTGAATGACAGACATGCCCACACCTCTTTTTCAGGTTTGTTTGCTTTTGTGTCTGTGATACACAGTGGTATTTACCTTCAGAAATAAAGTATGTGGCCCAAGGCAAGAGGGCCTCTTGCTCACATCTTAGTGCCACATTATTAAAAGTCACATGTTGTGTTAAGCTGGTAACAGGGCTAAAAAATACCAGTTGGAAGGCCTGTAACATAGACAATTTACAAAGCACGTCCATGTCCTATGAATCAGGTGCCGAGTGTTGCACTTGATTTACCTCCCCAAGAAAACCCAATAAGGAAGGCATGACTACCCTTCAATCTCCTTTTACAAAGGCAGACTGAGGCTTTAGAGGATTTCAATCACTTGCTCAATATAACATTGCTGATAAGCGGCATAGGCAGGGTTCAAACCAGGGGTGTCTAAAGCCAATCAAAACCGAGACTCTGAAGCCAAACCCTGTGTGTAACCACTCTACAATTCTACTTCACATGGATGGCTCGGCTGTGGGTGGGAGAGTCTCTGGGTCCCGGGAGCCAGTCATCTGAGTGTGAGCTCTTTCAGGGAAGAGGCTGGTGCTGAAAGCTGTCTTATTTAACGGCTGAGAAAAGTAGAACTAATGGTTCTACTCAGGAGACCTGAGAGGGTGGCCCCAGCATGAAGGTGACCGAAGAAAGAGTTGCTGCCGCCACTGCCGTATAAATTCACTCTTGTCTCCCATGCCCCAGAATCTCCAGTGGTGCCCTGATGGTATCAGGCAGGCCACATTCCAAGCATCCAAAGGACACATCTGATTTTGCCCCTACCGATTTATTCAGCCATATCTCCTTATTTCCACCTACCCCAGCATAGCCTCAATTTTAGTGTCAATGAACTCTACATTCTCAGAAAACAATATGCTCTTTTATCCTTCCTGCCTTTGTATATGCTCCTCCTCTGCCTAGAATGGTCTCTGTGCTCCTCTTGTCTGGAGAAACCTCACTCATCCTTAAAGTTGTAATTCAAATGTCACCTCCTTTGTCATTTGTTCCTAAAGTCCCCCAGGGAGTTATTCTCTTCCTTCTCTGAGACCTCCAGAACTTTGTTCGGACCTCAGTTAGAGACCCCGTCATCCCAGCAAACTATGATATTTGCCCATATGCCCACTTTCTCACTAGACAGTAAGCTCCTCCCGGACAGGGGCTATTTCTTATTGTTTTCTGCATCCTCTCAGCCCCATCCTATGCTCCAAGAACAATCTCTAAAACATAGCAGGCTGTTAGTAACCGTGGAATGTTGAGCAAATGAACAAATAAGAGCCAAGGGAAGGTGACCTTGAGGGCTTGGTTTCCTGGGAGGAGACTCCGCCTTTTGTACCCACAGACTCCTTTGAGCAATATCCCATCCATGGCATTGAGCCACCATCTGGGGCCATTGCACCAGTAGAAGCTCAGGGTGGGGCTGGTGTGAAAACAAACAGGCAAGGCAACAACAAGAGGTGTGTTGAAACTTTTCAACGTGCTTCTAGTCCTTGGTGTTCAAACTTGACACGCCTACTAGGTCAGGTGGATTCTTATTCCAGCGCTCTGAGAGAATTGATTGTAGGTACGCATTGGGTCAAGGAGCAAGGGAGAAACAAAGGAGATGTGAAATTGCCTTCCTTGTTTTGCTTTTTTCTTTGTGTTTGTGTTTGTCTTTCCAAACAGAAGAAACCCTGACCTTCCCCTGCTTTAATTACCTAATTATTTTGACACCTTGGGCTGTTGCATCACCACCGCACATTGTTTTGTCAATAACACCACATTGGGTGTATCTAGGCTTAGGGAGAAGCAACTGAGAAGAAACAAGTTCTGACAGCCAGGGAAATGTTGGGCAGAGGAAGGGATCTAGGGGAAGGAGGAGGGGGTGGAGAAAGAGGGAGGAGGAAATGTTTGGTATGCTGGGAAGTGAAGATCTTGGGGAAGGTGGCAGCAAGGTTGGCAAAACTGAGTGTCTCTGCTTGGAAAGTTTCCCAGACTGGGCTTCAGGGAAGGTTGTGTCCAAGCCAGAAAACTGGTACGCTGTAGGTCTCTGAAAGGGACAAAATGCAGGAACTTAGGTTGTCATTCCAGGGACTGCATCTCACTGAGAAGGGTTCTTCACTACATCTAGTTCCTCACCCTAGACCTCAGTTTCCTCTCCTTGGAAAGAAGGCCAGACCTGGTGTTTTTCTCCTAAGCACAAAACTGTTCTTACTTAAATAGTTTGGAGAAATAAATGGAAGAAATAATCAAAACAGCCATAAAGTCCTTCACAAACCACACTCTTCAAACAGTTAATACTGAGGATTCTGAAAACTAACATGGGCAAACAGAATATTTGTCAAAATTGTGAAACAACACCAGCAAAGCACAGAAAGCGCTTCAGTTCTAACCTCCAAGTGTTGCATGTGGAGGAACCCAAAAAGCAGATGATACAGAGAAGCTGAAAGCCTAAAGGTCTGGAAACCTAACGACAAAGCAGTGTGGTTCAGTGGTATGGCCCTGGGCTGAGACTCGGGAGACCCGGACTTTAGACCATCTCAGCATTTACAACTTTACATCTGTCAGTCTAGCTCTCTCATTTGCAGAATAAAAGAATGAATCTCTGTGGGGTTCATGCTCTTCAGAGTAGGAGTGAGGGGTTGTGCAGCAAGATACCAAAGACCACAGAGGTCTGATGAATCTTCCTGGAACATTAATTTTACCTGGTGGCAAACACTTTAAGACATTGTTTTTCATTCAAAAATGAATTCACTTGCTCAACCAACAAGTATGGAGCAATGCTCTATGGCAGATGCTCTTTTAATACGAAAGTAAACACGGATATTTTATGGGTAATATTATTTACATGAACTAAGGAAGATGAGGGTCCCTCAAATTATTTTTCAGATGCCGTGATACTTCTTGTTGTACCCATTTACTCTCATTTGCAACCAAATCATACTTATTTGTCCTCTTCTGCCCCTGCACACACTCCAGTGGATAGGAGTGCCAATGGTCTCCAGATCCCTTCCAGCAGATAGAACTTATACTGTCAGGGCCACATGAAAATAAGCAAATCTTTGCTGTTGACAACAGGCTGAATTTTTATATCCACCAGACAACAGTCAGGAAAGGGAACTAACTTTTAATACACATCACAACCTGCATACAGGAAATAAGTGTGTCTGCCTTTTTAAAGTAATTTCATGTGGTCTACACAACCATCAACCTGCAAGTCAGTATCTTTACCCCCATTTGAAAACTCAGGAGACCAAGCAGAAATACAAAGAGGTTTTGTGATTTGTCCAAAGTCTCACTGTCAATAAATGAGAGAGACAGGATGTCGTGCTGCCTTGATCTGGCTCCAAAGCCAGTCCCTTTCTCACTCTGACAGCATCCGCAGAAGATGATGGTGATGGTGTCACTTTTTCCCTTCATATCTCTGTCGCACAGCACCAGCATCATAGTCATAAACTCAAGTGCTAAGGACACAATCTTAGAGAGCAAAGGCACCTGCCCCAGTTGATGCACAGGGCTGCAGAGTATAAAGGTTGAACCGGATTGAAGAGATTGTCCACTACCCTTGCTTGCAGAGATGAACCTGGGACCTAGGCTATCAAAAGAACATTTGTAAAAGGAGGTTCTGATGTTGGCAAGACCCCGTGTCAAGATCCAGCACTGTCAAGTATCTCTGGGACTCCAAAGTCCTTTAACCCCTGCAGGACTCACTTTTCTTCTCTAGAAAATGGGAACAAAATGGGGAAATAATGTTGCACAGAAAATGGGAACAAAATGGGGAAATAATAATAACCACAGTTATTGTGAAGCCTATATAAAATCACGTATAGGAAAGATTTTCTGAACTCTAAAGTGCCACATACAGATGTCTATAACTCACGTGAAGTCTCCTAGCACATACCCTGTGCTCAGACATTGGCACCCTGACTTCTAGCCTGACTTCTAGTTAAATGTTTTCATCACCCCGCAGTGCTAGAGCTCCTTCATTTTGCTGCAGGGAGCTGCAGCCACTGCACTGTCTTGCAGGACAGACTCTCAGCCACTTCACAAAGGAGTAGATGAGTGTGCACTTTTCCATTAAGGCAAGACTGCCTAATGGTATGCACTTTCACAAAGAAAACGGAGCAAGCAGCTCATGGCCTGTAACCACCCCAGGATGCTCCCTGGAGGAGGAAAGCACACAATACAAACAGCATGAAGTGGCTGTAGTGAGCTGGGCACTGTACTGAGGGTGGTGAAGTCAAGGTCCCTGCCCTCCAGGAGCAAGTCCAGGCACAGGGAGTTTTCCAAGACAGGTGAGTCATTCAGGGAGGATCCCTTTGGTATGGCATGCACCAGGGCCAAGTTTTAACTACTAAAACATCAAGCCTGTAAACAGTGGGAACGTCTGGTTTCCCCCACCCCACCACACCCCACCCCACTCCCCACAGTTCTCCCCAGGCCTTCCCTTCTGAATCTACAAGGAGAGTGCCACGTGCAGAACACCGTGCACAGACAGGCCACACATCCCGCAAGGCCCCTGGCTTCTTGGGGCTCCCTCTTCTATGTTCTTTCAGTATAAACCTGCCATTACCTCACCAGCCCTGAGAGGGGCAATGTGACAAACACTCACCGGCTCATGGTATAACTGGAGAAACAAGCCCAGGAAAGACACCAGTCTGATTCAAAGGCTGCCTGTGAAAGACCATTATGAAACACCAGAATCCAGGAATCTCACCTCCTGCTTTCTCTGCTCAGCCACCATGCCCTACAACTGGATATTTAGTGGGTTCCTTGGCAGGGGAGGTCCTGTTTTCACAGGGTGACATAGCCACTGGTGCCTCCTAACATCAGACATGGCATATCATAGGCACTGCACACGATGTTTACCAGTGTCTGGGAAACCCACTTCATTCTCTCTGAGCTTCCTATTTTCTCATCTGTAAAATGCCAGGATTAAATTAGATGATCTCTGAGACACTTTCCATTTCTAACTGATATTTTTAGGCAAGTTGAGTGCCTTAACTTGGCAAATGGGAATAGTGGGAATGGGTTTAGGGAAGTAGGCTGAGATTCCTAAGACTGATTGAGGACTTAGCAACGGGGAAGCGAGGGTTCAAAACTAGAAGGCCTGAGAGAGGCACCCAGCCAGCCGTCATGGAGCCCACAGCCTGAGGCAAAAGAACCTCCTGACCAGAATGGAGACTCACAGGCCATGCTGCTCAGTGGAACCTCAATAAGCCTGAGCGTCTTGGAAGACTTGGGTGCCTATGCAGAGCCTGTGCTTGTTTTGCTGGGGAACCCTGGGAAAATTGCTCCCTTTCTCTGGACCTCATAGTATTTTGGTTTTAAGTCATAATATCCATATTTCTACCATGTCATGAAAGGAAGATTTTCTTTTCTCTTCCTCGACAGGGGTGGAACAAAAGACCAACTCTCTTATTGCCTGGGATTCTTTCTTCACATGGCTAATAGTGCTCATTTCTACATGAGGATCCTTTGGGCAGGCCTTCATCTTTACTCAGCATGTGCAGACATTTGTAGGTCTGGGTCTATAACATACTCAGATGTCTGCAAATGTCCACACTTTCATCTTCTAAATCTATGCCTTTACAGGTGTTAGGCCCACCTCGATCATCTATAAATTGCACAATAAACTATTGTTTATTAAATCATGTTTGATTTTGAGCTTCTTTTCTACTCCATTTTCTTCAAGGGAGTGTAACTCAGTGGTTAATTCCATAAGCTAATTCCAGATGACTGAGCAGGTGTAAGTCTTGGCTTGACTCAAGTCTCAGCTCTGGCACACTCAGTAATAGTGTTACTTTTGTCAAGTTACTTATCCTCTCTGAGTCTCAGTTTTCCAGTCCATAAAAATTAATAATACTTATCTCTTGGGTTGTTGAAAGAATTAAATTAAATTAAATTAAATAGTGCAAATGAGGTTACTTATCCTGTAAGTGTTAACTAGTTAAGAAGACTATTTTCCTCACAATTCATCTTTATATAAAGTCCAAATCCATCTCTTTGCAGCAGAGACTATCTTGTTGGTCTTAGTTATATCTTCTGGAACCATGCAGAATAGGCTTATGTGCCTTTTCCACATGGCAACTTTTCAAATATTTCCATTTGACCACAATCCCTTTATATGGCAAAGGGCTTTGCCAGAGAAACTAAGGTGGGAAAAGGCGTATCCAGTACCTCTCCACAATCTGGAAGGAGAACCAAGAAATTTTAACTTCCCCTGCCCTGGAGTGACCACTCCAACATCTGCCTCCAGGAACAGAGGAGTGAACCAGGGCTCCTGGAAAACTCAACTCTGACAACACATGACGTTGAAGTGTTGAAACAGGCCACTTTGATGTGGCATTAGCTCATGATACTGCTTTATTTTCTTAATTTAGAGAAAAGCACAGCTGCTAGAATTTTTAATCTAATAAATACAGTGGTGCACTAAAGGTTTTCAGGAATTTTTCCACAGGAGCACTGCACCCAATTGTGCAACTTTTCCAACTATATTCATGCAAGTCTATCTTTCTCTATCATGAAAAGCCCTTCTTTTAAATTGTTTTCTAATCTTTCAACCACTATTGAATCCATAAACGACCAATGTACCCTGTATACTTGAAACAATTCTGAAACAAGATAGGGTTTAAATAAATCAGCAAATACATTGCTCTATCTGTGAAATGAGGATTCTAAATCTATTTGCTACCTTTCTGCCTGCTTGAACTGTGAGCATTATTTGATCCCTTGTTTTGAACCTACTGAAATGACATCATCAGATAAGTGCAAAACATTATTCTCGTCAACAGGTCCATAACATGTTCTATAGGTAATATCCTGTCTTTGGATGCTTTTCAAGCTTGGGCTGTTAGTGGGTGCAGTCATTTATCAGAAAAACTAAGGAAAGGGTTTTACTCGGAAGAAGGGTGGATTAGAAGCCCCAAGATACCTTCAAATCATGAAGTCCTATTACTCTAATGTATTGTTGAGACAATTTCTGTTGTGGGTGGAATAAAGAGTGCTAGTGAAGCCTTGCTCTTTGAAAGATAACTCAGAAAAACAGCTTATCTGATCACACATATGGCCAAAATTTCACAGTTGGTATAATGTTATTTTCTGTGTAATACAAAAAATTCTCTATCTTATGGAAAACAGCATAGTGAAGGGAGGAACTAATCAAGGGCCATAATAATTTCTTGTCTTTACCAGTCTCAATGGCCAATTCACTGGTTATATATTATGCTGATTAGGTCTGGAAACTGTTTTTATTAATCATCTTTACCTACCTGCAAAACTTCCCATGTAGTGTTTGCCCAGTGGGTTCTAAGAGCGCCCAGATATTGATCTTTTCAGCTTCCTGAACCATCAATTAGCAGGAACAGAACAGCCAGGGCTCTGGATCATTTGCATCCAGCAGCAAGTAGCCTTATGTGTCTATTCCAGTGCAACAAATAATACTACAATGCCAAGTTATAGAAGGGATTAGAAGGTGATGAACTTCATTGTAAACTATAGGTCTTTCAAAATGCACAATATTATTTAAACATTATGGAGTCAGTTGAAATGGGCCCCTTTTGTATTCTTCAAGTTTTTTTTAAAGTCACACTATGCGGAAACCTGTCCCTTTCATGTGAACTGTCCCTTTCACGTGATCATGAATTGGTCATCACCGCCTCATTCCACTTCCCAATCTGGAGAGGAGTAGCCATAATTTAGAAGACAGTTAAAATCTCAAGAGCTGCCTCACATAAGATGGGCAAAAGATTCTTACCAACACACTTCCCTCTGCTATCCTAAAATAGATCCTACCTCACATCCTATTCATTCAGCTCAGATACAATTTCCTCCAATAAGCCTTCTCTGACTCTTCACATTCTGTCACTCAAGCTAGAAATAATCTCTCCATTCTCTGAATCCCGTAGCTCTTATTCTGTCCTTTTCTTACAACACTGAGCAATTTTTGAAGGCTGGTCAGTCATATGATAATAGCTTAATAGGAATGGAAACTTTTGGGGGGTAATGTCCCTGTCTTATTTTCAATATACCTTAAAACACTGCTGACAGGACTTGAATTACACATGAGAGTCACTTAATGAGATAAATGAAAGACAAATTAGTTTGACACTTCTCTTTGCTCTGTGGCCACAAAGCACTTATAGCTGATTAATTTGGAAATGTGAATTCCTTAGGAAATGTTTTTGGGGCATTTTCTTGGGTGTTTTTTAAAAAATTCTAAAAACATATGGCAGATTACTCTTTAATTTTAATAACATGATTTAAAGGAATCAAAAGCACATGGAAAGCATTAAACTTTGCTGTTAAACAGGAAAGTACATATGAAAACAAATTTGAAACACTTGCATATTAAAGTAGAAAAATCTTTGAGCAAACAGTGAATACTTGAAAGACTTAAAAAAAAAAAAAAGAGTCATAAAGACGCCTAGGCATAATTTCCCAGTCATGTCATTGTTAGGAATTTTGGAATTCATGTAAAGGTAATAACAACAGCATAGAGCAGAATGTAGAAAGAGGTTCATGACACTGCAATAGCAAATAAGCAAACAAGTAAATAAAAAGTTGAAGGCAACTCCAAAGTCCCAAGTAAGGGAACAGCTTTATTAATTATAAAACAGCATCAAAAATTGTATTAGCTAGTCATTAAAATGCAAACTTTAAGAGGAAAATGCTTATTATGTAATGTTAAGTGAAAGAAAATTCAGGCCATAAACTGAAATATACATTATGCATGCATGATGAAAAGACAAGAAATAGATAAGAATGTGCAAAAATACAAATAGTTGGGTATAGTGTGGGATTCTGGCTTGTTTTCTGTTTTAAAGGCATTACATCATCTTTTCAATGACAAACTACATTTTAAGTAATTGAAAACAAAGTCTCATTAGCCTTGTCCTTGTATAAATTCCCAGAGAACACATTATTCTTACTCATTTCCACCTCTGCTACTTGTCTTTGATTTGGACCAGCTCCATTGTATTTTCCCACTTTCCAGTCATCTAACAAGACTGGAAAAAGACCCTCAACAAACAAGGAAGCAAAATGCACCAAGTTCAGCAGAAGCTGTGAATCCAAATCAGCGAACAAACACGGGCCAACTGGATCTAATACCTTGACCCCAACATTGAAAAGGCAGACCCAGATTCTTCAATGACCACAAGTGGCCTGCTTTAAGAAACCTTGCCAACAAAGCACAATGTTCCCGTCCTCAGAAATAGACCCCGGCAGAGCTTCCAGGGGCCCATAAAAGTCTGCACTCTTGGAAGAATGTGGCAACTCTGGCAACAAATACAGATTCGTCATTCTCTATATTAAGAGAATGTTCAGTTGCATCAGGTTTTTTAACAGGGCCAACACTTAGTACAATTTTGAGGTTGGCAAAGTGAATTTTCTCCTAACCCAAGGCTTCTTTCCCAGCCTCCAGATGATCAATAAAATCACCTCATATTATGGTTTACAAAGTCCTTTCACATCCAATTTCCATCTGAATCTTGCACCAGATCGTTGAGGTGGGTGTTATTATTACCTTGACTTTTCAAAGAATATTGAGCCTTAGGGAAGCGAAGTGACTTGTCTAAGGTCACCCAGCAAGTCTGGGACTAAATGAATCACAAGCCCAACCCTGACTTCGGGTCAGTTCCCCTTCCACTTACCCTGGGCACTCACCCCTCTTCCAGTTCATAAGGAGAGCTGACCCAGTGCACCTACTCACACCAGCACTCGCCATGCTGCCATCCCAGGGATACCTATGTTTTCAAGGAAGGCAGATGGGGAAAGACAGCATGTAGCCTGTAAGAAGGAAAAGTCAAGTGGAATTCCTAAGAAGATGCTGAAATAGCTGACCTAGTAGCTCTGGGGAACTATAGAGAAAAACATTAAGAGGCAGAGAGAGCTATGAGGAACCCCTGGGGAGACAGAGGCTCTTTTAAACTGTCAAGTATGTGTGTCTGGAATTGTCTTAGCCTAAAGCAAAGGGTATCCAGGCTGCTGTGGCAGGGTGAAATAATAGCTGTTGCTTCTTAGACTTCATCTCTCCTTCCTCTCACTCCTATTGCCTTGGGACAGACAGGGCAAAAGCTTAGAACTCTTGAACAAGTGCTCCTGGGATGTAAAACTAGGGCAATGTGGAAGCCCTGCGCCTGAGTGGGAGTGAGAAAAAAAAATAGACATTGATGGACGAGTCACAGGTGGTCACTGCCTAACCCTCTCCCTCTAAACCACCAGGGCTGGTGGATTACTGTCTCCTTTTCCAGATGCTAATTCTTTCTAAAGTAAACAACACATCTGAGGAGCTGTGTGGTGAGTAAGGAGTGATATACTCTGGTTTTCTGATACCTAAAACCCACCACTTTTGGTGCACACTTCACTCTACCCCCACCTCGAACTCATCAAGGCAGATCAGTCCAGATGGAAGTTTTCCCTTCACCCTTCAGTCATTGGTATTGCTGGTCAGAGTATTCTATATCCTCAAGAAATGCAAGTTTATGAGTCCAAAGAGAAGGACTAATATTAAAAAAAAAAAAGAAAAGGAAAGAAAAGAAAAGAAAAACCAACAAACTGAATTAGAGATTCCATAGAAACCAGAGGTATTAGAACAGGCAGATTACAAATTTACATATGCATATTTTTAAATAAGGTATAATATTAGCAATACGTAATGGAAACAAGAAACCATAAAAAGAATCAAGTATAAATTTAGGTGTGACAAATGTAATAGTTAAGATGATGATGATAACTAGTAGAAAAGATTCAGCTGAGGAATGACTTAGCGAACAAAGAGATCAGCTTGAGGAATTTTCCTTAGCAGAAAATTATTTTTAAAATAGAAAATGTAAAAGTCAAGATATAAAAGGCAAAAGCAGTCCCAGAAAGGAAAAAATAGTTACAAATGGAGACAAGGAAATATTTTAAGGAATAATGGAGATAATTCCTCCAGAATTAACGAAAGATAAGAGACCTCTAATTGAAAGGACCTACAGAGAGCAGGAAAGAGAAGAGATGCGGAGAAACATACTCCTGGACATAAATTTTGCTGAAACTTAAGAATATCAGAGAAAAGGGAAAATTGTAAATGCTTGCAAAGAGAGAGAGCAAATCACCTGCAAAGAAAAAAGAATAATGAGATCAGATTTTTCGGCAGTAAGCCGAATGCAAGAAGATAATAGAGAAGTGTCATCAAAATTTTGAAAGTACAGAATTTCATATCCAACTAAATCTTCACTCAAATGTGAAAGCATGATAAAAGAAAACTCAAGATGTACAGTCTCATTTGATGCTCAAAGATGCGTAAAGCATTTTTCAGTGACATATATAAGGTAGAAACAAATTGAAGGAACCATACAAGAGATATATGAACTAAAGGTGACCAAGTATCTTTGTGAAGTTTGAGGTTGTCTTAAGAAATAGCTGAGACCAAAGAAAAGAGAAAGAGAAAGCCTATCTACAAAAACCAAGAATTAAAAATCTAGATGAACTCAACATGATAGAGCTGGGGGAGGCTGAGGGTCATTAGACTTTATTAAAATTTTTATATGAGAGAAAACAAAGACAACTTTTAAAAAATAAAGGAATCAAAAGCACTTAAAAGTTTGACAGATTGAAATAATAAATGAGCAGAATAAAAGTCCTAAATATGGATAACTACCATTTCTGTAAATGAGCAAACTCACCAAATAAATAACCAGTATCAGCCATTCCAAAAACATACCAAAAGGTAAAGAGCATCACCATAATGAAGAATCTACATCAACTAATGGGCAAAATAGCCAGCTAGCATTACCAGAAGCTGCAATTTTCGTCTCTGATAAAACAGACTTTAAAACAACAAAGATTATAAGAAACAAAGACGGACATTACATGGTGGTGAAAGGATCAATGCAGCAAGAAGAGCTAACGATCCTAAATACATACGCACCCATTACAGGAACACCCAGATACATAGGGCAAGTTCTTAATGACTTACAAAGAGACTTAGACTCCCACACAATAATAGTGGGGGACTTTAACACTACACTGTCAATATTACATAGATCAACGAGATAGAAAATCAACAAGGATATCCAGGACTTGAACTCAGACCTGGAACAACTAGACTTAACAAATATTTACAGAACTCTCCTCCCCAAATCCACAAAACAT
>CAUYQU010016327.1:0-12030 GCA_963574635.1 Cheracebus regulus
GACGTGATCTCGGAGACCGTCTCGCTGCTGCGGGAGGGGCGTGCGGCTGGTGAGCCCTCGCGCCCGCCCCGGCCCCGGCCCCGGCCCCGGCCCCGCCCCCGCCCCCGCCCCCGCCCCCGCCCGGTCCGGCCCGGCCCAGCCGGCCAGCTCACTTGGGGAAGGCGTCGAAGCAGTATGTCTTCTTGGTGTCGGGAAAGGCGACGCGCATGCCCGAGGTGAGCGGCGAGTGCAGCACCACTGCGGCGCACTCGTAGCGCGAGGCCAGGTCCACGGTGGGCACCGTGCCGATGCTCTGCCCGTACAGGATGATGCTGTCCGGGCTGATGCCGTACCTGGCGGCGCCGGGGCAGGGTCAGCCGCGGTCTCCGATGCGCGTGCACCCCTCCCGCCGGCGTCCCGAGCCCAGCTCCGGATGCGACCCTCCAGTCTCCCCGCGCAGCCAAGTCCGTGGGTCACGCCCAGGCTCCACACCAGTCCTGGGAGTCGCCCCCAGCCCCCGAACACTGCCGCATGGGCGGAGCCAGCAGCCCCGCCGGATTCCCTGGTGCTACCTTCACTGGCGTTTCCTAGACAGGATCTGCTGGGATCCCGTGTAGGGAGTGCCCCTCGGGCTGAGGGAGGGGAGGCCGTGGCGCCTCTTCTGGTCACCCCTAGGCGCACACCGGGAACTGCATGCCCCCGACATCCTGAATGTTCACGCCTTTCTGCCCGGGTTAGAAAGCCGTTCCTGGTGCACTGGCCCCGGCAGAGGACGATTTTCCTCCCTATAGCCCTTGCCCAACCCCTTGGCCATGGGCAATTCAGGCAACAGTGTCCCCAGATGTCTCCACCCAATTTGGGACCCTCAGAGTTCACACGCCCAGTGAGGTGCCAGCGCAACCCAGGTGTGCATCAAGGGTGGCAGCTGAGGAGGCGGTACCTTCCCTTGGGAGTGGACAAGTCCTCGGCCACCTCAGCACCACCAGCTCCCACCTGGGCCGCCCTCACCCTGAGGTCACTGGTGTGCCTGCCACCCCGCCGGCTCCAAGGCTCCCTTGTGCTCAGTCCCAACCACACAGGGACCTACCCCCCACGCTGCCCAGGCCAGGATTCCACAGCTCCCCTCCCACATGCTCCAGGCTCTGACCCGGGGCAGATGCCCCCCTCCAAAGAAGAAGCATGGGCAGGTGTGCGTCCCATCTGCCTGGCATTCGGACTCCGCCAGCAGGGCTGTCTCTCTCCCTGGCCTGGACCCCTAACCCCCTGGCAGCACTCCACAGCTCACCACTCGCCCATGCCCCAAAGGGCTGCTGCCTGGCTTGTGCCCGTGGCCCCTGCTCCCTGGCAGCCATGACCAGCAGCGTGCTGAGCCAGCCCAGCCCTGTCTTGCTTCCAAAAGGAAAGGAGTGCGCGATTCTGTCGCCTGTACATCGTTCATGGCCCCTGGGTCAGGGCAGGGTCCCCTGGGCCGCCCGGGGATCCCTGGATGTCACCACTCGGCCCTCCCCCTCACGGCTCCGGGCCAAGGTTCCTGCAGGACAAATTGGTAGCAGGACAGAGGGACGAGCGGACAGAGCTCAGAGCTGGCCATGGCGGGTGCGACTCTGCCAGTGCCCCGGGCAGCAGACGGAAGGGGCCAAGGACGCCACATGAAGTGCTTGGTGTCAGCGCCCCACACTGCCAGGAAGCCCGACACAGGCCCCCAGAGCCAGGGCGGTGCCAGGGGACCCAGCTCCCAGGCCCACAGCAGGCACTGCCTGGCTATTGCCAAGATGAGGACCCCACCTCCCCAGGGCCTGTGACTTCTCAGAGCGGGGCCTGGTTCCTGCAGGAACAGGTCAGACCAGTGGGCCAAGCAGGGCACAGATAGACAGCCCCAGCTGGTGGCGAGGAGACACGGCCTCCAGAGGCCTTCCCGGGCCTCCTCACCCAGAGCAGCACTGGCACGGGCGGTGCTCAGACACCGGTGAAGAGGCCAAGCTAGTGTGGGGCTGGGGATCCTGATGACCAGGAGGGCCAGGCCTGGAGTCGAGGCTGGCCAGACCTCGACTACGTGCTGGGAGCCCGCACCTGACCCTGCAGGCCCCACCTGGGGTGGCCCAGCTCACTGCCACAGGGCCTCATGGGCCAGGCCCCAGGACCTGGATGCAGCAGCCTCAGCCTCACCTGCGCCCCACGTGCTACCTCGGCCCCCGGGCTCCCAGCCACACGTGCACAGACCCCCAGACACCACCCACCCTCTCCCACCGGGTGGCCTCCACGCCCCTGTGACAAGCTCATTCCCCTCCAGTCCTCAGGCCTGGGGCTCCCAGGCCAGGGTGTGGAAGGACCACCTGGCCCCACCTTAGCCATGTGAAGGCGGCACCCACACTCCCAAGCTCACCTGTCCCGCTCTCTGGCCTGTGCATCCATGGTGGCTCCCCTCCTGCAGGACCGCCCACCTTCCTCCCAGGGAAGCCAACCCCGGGCCCCAGCCTGGCATCCTCTCGGGTGTGCCCTGGGTGAGCTGCCCCAGGGCCGCCCTTACCTGGTGCGCAGGGCCTGCCAGGCGGCGTCGATGTCGGCATAGAGGTTCCTCTCGGAGGGCCTGCCCGAGCTGACTCCGTAGCCAGAGTAGTCGTAGGAGAAGATGTTGCAGTGGAGGCGGGAGCCCAGGCCGATGTAGAAGCTGCTCATCTGGCCCAGGTCCACAGCGTTGCCGTGTGAGAAGAGGACCGTGTACCTGTGGCAGGCCAGAAAGGGCCGTTCACATCCCTCACTCCCAATGCCCAGCTCCAGGGCAGGAGGACACGGCTGACAGCCCACTCTGTGGCCGACCACGCCCAGCGCCTCGTTTACTCCCTTCCCAGGGGGGCCCGAAGGGGAGGGGAGGCTGCAACAGCCCAGCTCCATCTCCAAGGGCTCCCCACGGGGAGAGGACAGGAGAGCTGGCAGGGGGACAGGCAGCCTGGGCTGCAGAGGACAGCAGGGGAGCCTCAGGATTCCCATGTGTGACACAGGACACTGGGCCCATCGGTCACATCACCTGCTCAGGACAGACTTTCTGAGTGTGCCCGGCTGCTGGGGCTTTGCTGCCCTGGAACCTTTCCCCCTGGAGGCGCCTGGACACTGGTTGGGGGCAGGGAGGGGGAAGCGTACAGGCCCACCTTTCAGGACCTTCCCAGGGGAGCCTGCGAGGCTGCCAGAACAGCAACCTGCCCCCCTCACAGAATGGCCTCCTCACTGTTGAGGGACAAATGGACCCCAGCCCTGACCCCAACAAGCAAACACAGCCAATCCCTGCTCACACTCGCACAGCCCCTCCTGCCCCACCACCCTGCCCAAGCCCCAAGGCCGTGCTGCAAAGCCTGTCTGCTTCCTGCCCGGGAGCTGCCACAGATCGTGCCAGGAGCAGGCGGCCCGGCTGGCCTTCCCATGGACTGCTCCCTCCAGTTCCCCAGGCCCCTGCCCAGCCCGGCCGGAAGGTAAAGGCTCGCCCTTTGGACTCAGATCTGGTCAGAACTCCACGTGGTGAGAAGGCGGAAGCACCCCCAGGCCAAGGCAGACCCTCTGCCCCACCTCTCGCCCAGCAAGCAACCACCAAAGCGCTGGGCCGCTGCAGTCACCCAGCCTGCCCACCCATGCCAGCTGGGGAGGGCCTCCCTGAGCCTGGTGTCCTGCAAGAGGAAATCACCAGAGGGATGAGGCCGGCCTGGCCGGGGACAGCACCCATGCCGCTGGACAGCCCTTCACAGCAGGCTCGGGCCCTCTGGGGCGCCACCAACCATGCCAGGCAGCCCGGGCGGAAACGGGAGCCCCAAGCACAGGATGACCCAGCGTGGGCGCGGCCGCACTGCTCACCTGGCACTGGGCACGCAGCGAACGTACATGCAGGAGACGTGGTTGCCGCGGGCGCTCTTGGTGGGGAAGACCTCGATGGTGTCCAGCTCGCGCTGGCTGTACTGGAAGTCAGCGCGCTCCGTCAGGTGCAGCTTCCAGCGCCCAGGTGCACCCGAGGAGGCCCGCAGGGTCCCCAGGGAGGTGGCCCCGGCCCCACCAGGCCCCGGCTCAGGCTCAGGCACCAGGGAATAGGTGGCCTCTGGCGGCAGGAAGGCAAGCTTGGCAGCAATGCGGCCGGGGCAGGGCGGGCAGCAGAACAGGCAGCAGAGCTCACTCAGCGACAGCCCGTTCATGGCGAGCACCGCCCAGGCTGGGCCTCCTCCGGGGCCCCCACCAGCAATGCCGCCCGGCCTGGCCCGGCAGGGAAGGGTGGGGGTGCTCCGAGTCGCGAGCAGAGGGGAGGGCACCCCCCCCAGCTACCGCCCCAGACAAGAGCCCCGTTAGGAGGCCAGGGCCCAGCCCCATCGTGGTCCGAGCTGAGCCCCCGGGAGCCTTGCAACCACCGGTCTCCATGTCGTGCCATGGGAAGCCCTGCGGGGGAACATGGGCATGTGGGGTCCTTTGGAGGTGCCTCGGTCCAGCTGGGTGCCCCCGGGAGGCAAGGCATCCACAGGGGCGAGGGTGCGGCACGGGCCCGGGTCTTGCCCGTCCTCATCCCCTCGGCCCTCCTTTGACCTGTCAGGCACTGTGCCCTGCGGCTCGGGGGACCCCCCCAACTCAAACCCCTCTCCGTGGGATGAAGGCCCCCACCCTCCCTCAGCTGGCCATCACCCCATCCCCTCTTGCCATGTGAGTACAGCCACAGTGTGCGGGGATATGACCCCAGCCCCACCTACCCCCCAAATGCCCGGTCCTAGCACCAGGGAAACTCCATGCCCCTAGGACTGTCTGCACTGCTGCCTGCCCACTCCCACCCCTGGCCCATCTCTGCCACCCTAGTCCCCCCGTGACGGGTGGCTGGGGCAAGGACAGAGCTCAGACTGAAGGGACCCACAAGAACCCGAACAGGCCCTGCTACGTGACTGAGCACAGGGGCCAGGCCCCACCGGCCTGCGATGTCTGGAGACAGAGGAAATAGAACAAACAAACGTTCTAGAAACAAAGGCAGGATACATTCCAGGCTCCAGGGGCCCGCGGGCGCCACAATGGCTCTTCTCTGTGCTGGGGACAGGCCTGCTGAGGGGCAGGGAGGGTGGCGGGGTCAGGGGCGCCTTCTCCTACGCTGACTTAGGGTTCTGTGGCCTTGGGTGAGTCACTTGCCCCCTGAGGCCTCAGCATCCTCCTCTATAAATGCAGACACCACAGATCCCACAGCAAGTCAAGCGAGGGGAGGAAGGGAGTGGAGGCGCCTGGCTCGGGGAAACTCGGACGGTCTTCCTTTCTGCAGAACGTCATGAAATGCAGGAAGGCGACAACAGTGAAGTTGCTAGAGCAACCACAACAGTGCAGGGGGCTGCCAACAGACAGACGTGGAGAAAACACCGAGGTCCAAGAGACATCCATCCACCGACCACGCTTCTCCTTCAGCCTGGAGCGAGGAGGGACGCGCTTGCAACTCAATTCAGCAGAACACTCTGGAACGCTCAGCTTTTGGGTCACAGCGTGAGAAAACCGCAGGGCCAGGGAGGTGAGGCGTGAAGGTAGATGTGGCCACAGATGGGCACGCAGAAGGCCGCAAGCCCCACAGACACGGCCCTGGGGATGCCCTCTCCACCAAGGAGCAGCCTCAGGCCCAGAAACACACCTGCTCCCTCAGGACCCGGGGTGTGAGACCCACGTTCCCACGACCCAGACTCAAGGGCACACAAAGAGGAGAGGAGGGAGCCGTGCAAGACAGGCTGGGGCAGGGACGGCGCACGGCGCCCCAGACTCCGAGGCGGAGGCCAAGCCCAAGTGCAAGCGCTCTTCAGCGGGGTGGACTACTGCGCAGGTTCTGCTTCTCTGATGGAGGCGAGTCTCCCCAAGAGGAAATCTGTCACTGTCTGGAGTTTTGAGTGTCAGCACTGGGGACCGGGTGGAGGCTGCTTAGTACCCTGCAGTGCCCAGGACAGACCTGCCCCAAAGAATGATGGGGCCAGCATCCACAGCATCGGGGCTGATGTCAGCTTTCAACGTATTCTCAGGGCTCCAGGCTCCACCATGCTGTCCGCCTGCGCTGGTGCTTGCAGGGCCTGGAGTAGGTGGCGTCATGAAGCTGGGTTCTAAGCGCCCAGTCGGCAGGGAGCAGGCCCGTGGAGACCCCGGAGATGAGTGAGGGCCCCACAAACCACACCAGAAACAAAGCCGTTATCCTTGACACCTCCTTCTACCCACCGGATCCGAGCCGGTCTATCACCAGCCCAGCGGTGCCACCTGCCTCCATTGGCCACCGCCCGGTCCCTGCCTCCATCACCTTTCACCACAGCCACAGCCACAGCCTCCGTCCTGGCTGATCACCTGCTCCGGGACATTATCCCCCAGCAGCTGAACCATCTTTCACCACACAAACACGATGGCACCACCTCCCACCTGGGGTGCCCTGTGCGCCTCCGTCATTCTCCCCACAGCTGGCCAGGTCTGCAGCCCGGCTCAGGCCAGCCTCTCCGCACACACTCATCTCACACCTGCCACCCATGGCTCCCCCGAGACAAGCCACACTGCTCCTTCCTGCCTGCACTCCCCTGCCGGAACTCCCGTCCCCAACCTCACTAGACAGCCTTGCCCATCCCAGCCACCCTTTGCACCTCCCTCCCAAGGCTCTCAGAGTCCTCCAGTCCTTACATGCTCTCAAGGCTCCGGGTTCCTTCCTATAGCTTGTATTTTTCACACGTTCAGCCCGATCTCCCCTCAACCCCACACCAGAAAGTCCATAAGGCCAGGCCCATGACCTGTCACTCACTAAAGGAATGAGGCAGATGGCAAGCAGCAGAGTGAAGGAAGAAGCACAGGAGGAAAGAATCCCCAAGGCCCGCCAGCTTTGACAGGAAAGGGAAAGTCTCCTCTCCTCTCCAGACAGAGGTACCTGGAACCTCCCTGGTGTCACTAATGGGCTTGGACTGGGGAGTGCAAACCCAGACACCTCACTCACTCACTGGGCACACACCCTCGACACCCTGAATCCCACCAATTCTGTTCCCAAGCACATAGTGGGCACCTGCGAGCTGGAGGTGTTCTGAGGACCAGCCTGCAACCCAGCAGCCAAAATACTGTAAGATGACCTACATATGGGAGACAGTGGTGGCACCTCACCCAGCCAGTCAGGGTGGGAAACCCGCCTGCGGTGAGGCGCGGCCATCAGAGGGCAGACAAACGGGCCAGGTGAGACAGGAGATGGGGCAGAGGGACAAGCAGGGGCAAAACCCCACAGGTGACAGGGCAGGCTCCTGGCTACAGCAGACCAGACGGGTGCCAAGAGAAAGCCTGGGACAGGTGAGGTCGCCCTTGCGAGAGCCCCGCTGCGGAGTCTGAACTTCACCCTGGGAGAAACGGCGGGGCCACGGAGAAGTCCCGAGAAGGGGCTGGACAGCTAGGAGGAGGGCTGCATCCCCGGGAACCGCCGCGAGCGGAGGCGGGGAGGCCTGCCCAGGAGTCAGGGCGGCAGGAAGACGCCTGACCAGGGGAACAGCGACTAGGAGCTGCTTGGGAAGCGGGGCTCCGAAGGGCCCCTGGGAGCTGCCAGGGGGAACCAGGGGACGAAACGGGGGTCGGAATGGGGGCAGTTTCGGGGGAAAGAGCGGAGTCCGCGGCTTGGAGGGGCGCTCCCTAGGAGGGTGGGAGCGCACCGCACGCCTGAGCGCTGAATGGATGCGGACAGCGCTTTCCCAGTCACAGGTGCTCACCCGCGGTCCCCGCCCCTTCTGTGGACTCCTCTGGCAGGACGCGGGCCCTCTGGGAACTGCACAGAGCTCGGGGGTGTCCAGCCGGGCTGCCAGGGCCTCGCAGCTCGGCCCGGGTCCCCAAACGGCCGCGGTCGCAACCGAGGCCACCCCGCGCGGCCGCGCCCGCCCCAGCCCCTGCCCAGCACTCACCACCCCGGCCCGCGCCCCCGGGCCCCAGGGCCGCGCTCCATGGCTCCCGGCCGCCGGCCCGTGCGTCCGTCGGTCTCTCCGCGCCCCGGGCCGGCCTCCTGCTCCGCCACCGCCGCAGCTCCCCCACGGACGGAAGTGAGCCTCGTTCTCGCCACCGCCCAGGAAGTGACGCGCCGCAGCGCGCGGGGGACTGCAGGCACCGAGCGACTACACGACTCGCGTCCGGGGGCGGGGCCTGGGCTGGGGGCGGGGCTGGACCGTCGAGGGGCGTGGCCTGCTGTTCTCTGTGCGGGACCAAACCCGGGTTTCATTCATTCCGGGAACGGAATTGGTTGAGAACTGCGAGGTACTCCCCTCGAAAACAAAATTTACAGGGACGTCAAAAAAACTAAGACAGCAACATCTAGAAATGTTTTGAAATATTTTTATTTCTGAGACAGAGTCTCGCTCTGTCGCCCAGGCTGGAGTACGATAGCGTGATCCCGGCTCACTGGAACCTGCGCCTCCCAGGTGCAAGCGATTCGACTGCCTCAGCATCTCCAGTAACTGGGATTACAGGCGCGCGCCATCACTCCAGGCTAATTTTTGTATTTTTACTACAGACGGGGTTTGCCATGTTGGCCAGGTTGGCCGCGAACTCCTGACCTCAGGTGATCCTCTTACCTCAATCTCCCAACGCAGTGGGATTACAGGAGTGAGCCACCGGCTCCCAGCCTTTTTCTTTCTTTCTTTCCTTTTCTTTTTTTTTTTTTTTTAGAGATAGAGTTTTGCTCTTGCCCAGGCTGGAGTGTGCAATGGCAAGACCTCGGATCTGCCTCCTGTGTTCAAGCAATTCTCCTGTCTCAGCCTACCAAGTAGCTCAGGCTGGCCTCAAACTCCTGACCTCAAGTGATCCTCCTGCCTCAGCCTCCTAAAGTCTTGGGATTACAGGTGTGAGCAGCGGCACCTGGCCTCTTTTTTTTCAAGGTGGCGTTTACGCTGTCACCCACGCTGGAGTGCAGGGTTGCCATCATAGCTCACTGCAGCCTTGACCTCCCAGGCTCAAGTGGTCCTCCCACTTGAGCCTCCTGAGTAGCCAGGAATACAGGCACAAGCCACCATGCTCAGCTCATTATTTAAAGTCTTTATATATTGCTCATCAGAGATTCTTTTGCATTAGTTTTTAAAATATTACATTAGGCCAAGCACGGTGGCTCACGCCTGTAATCCAAGCACTTTGGGAGGCCGAGGCAGGTGGATCACCTGTGCTCAGGTGTTCGAGACCAACCAGGCCAACACGGTGAAACCCCGCCTCTACTAAAAATACAAAAATTAGCCAGGCGTGGTGGTGGCCGCCTGTAATCCCAGCTACTTGTGAGGTTGAGGCAGGAGAATTGCTTGAACCTGGGAGGCAGAGGTTGCAGTGAGCTGAGATCGCGCCAGTGCACTCCAGTGTGGGTGACAAGAGCGAAACTCCTTCTCAAAAAATAATAAAATATTACATTAATATGATTCAGCACAGTGGCTCACGCATGTAATCGCAGAGCTTTGGGAGGCTGAGGGGGAAGGATCACTTGAGCCCAGTTTTAGACTAACCTGGGCAACATAGCCAGACCTTGTCTCCACAAAAAAAATACAAAGATGAGCCAGGCATGGTGGTGTGCACCTGTATTCCCAGCTACTGGGGAGACTGAGGCAGGTGGGTTACGTAAGCCCGGGAGGTCGAGGTTACAATGAGCTGTGATCACTGTACTGCACTGCAGCATGGGAAACAGAGTGAGACCCTGTCTCCAAAGACAACATAATAAAAAATAAAACTGTGATCGCTTCACTGCATTCCAGCCTGGGCGACAGAGCAAGCAAGATCCTATCTCTTTAAAAAATTGCATTACGGACGGTAGCTCACACCTTTCATCCCAGCACGTTGGGAGGCCGAGGCGGGTGGATCACAACATCAGGAGCTCAAGACCAGCCTGGCCAAGATGGTGAAATCCTGCCTCCACTAAAAATACAAAAATTAGCCCGGCGTGGTGGTGCATGCCTGTTACCCGAGCTACTCAGGAGGCTGAGGCCGGAGAATCGCTTGAACCTGGGAGGCGGAGGTTTCGGTCAGCCACTGCACTCCAACCTGGGCAACAGAGCGAGACTCTCTCTCAAAAAAAAAAGAAAATGCTCCTCCAGCCTGCAGGGAGCCACAGCCACCTCTCTGTCCCAGAGACTCTCATTTTAGCTCCACTTGACTGAGATAAGCCTGATGCTCCAGGGCCAATCCTCCCCACAGGGCCTCATTCCTCAAATGAAGGACAGAGCTTCCTGGGAGGGATTCAGGCTCTAGCCTAGAGAGTTAGAGACAGCCTGGGGTTGTTTCCTTACCTCATTTTCTTTCTGTCTCTTTTTTTTTTTTTCTGAGACAGTCTCGCTCTGTCGCCCAGGCTGGAGTGCAATGGTGCAATCTCAGCTCACTGCCACCTCCGCCTCCTGGGTTCAAGCAGTTCTTCTACTTCAGCCTCCCGAGTAGCTAACAGGCACCAGCCACCACACCCGGCTAATTTTTGTATTTTTAGTAGAGATGGGGTTTTTTCCATATTGTCCAGGCTGGTTTCGAACTCCTGACCTCAAGTGATTCGCCCACCTTGGCCTCTCAAACTGCTAGGATTACAGGCATGAGCCACCGCACTGGACATGCCAAGCTAATTTTTATACATTTTTGTAGAAACAGTGTCTTACCGCCTGGCGGTGGCAGGTGCCTGTAGTCCCAGCTACCCAGGAGGCTGAGGTGGGAGGATTGCTTGAGCCCAGGAGTTCTGGGCTGTAGTGTGCTATGCCGATCAGGTGTCCGAACTAAGTTCGGCATCAATATGGTGAGTGACCTCCTGGGAGCGGGGGACCACCAGGTTGCCTAAGGAGGGGTGAACCAGCCCAGGTCGGAAACGCAGCAGGTCAAAACTCCCGTGCTGATCTGTAGTGGGATCACACCTGTGAATAGCCACTGCACTCCAGCCTGGGCAAGACAGCAAGATCCCGTATCTTAAAAAAAAAAATAGAGAAGAAGAAGAGGAAAAAAAGAAACAGTGTCTTGCCATGTTGCACAAGCTGGTCTTGAACTCCTGACCTCAAGGGATCTGCCCTCCTCGGCCTCCCAAAGTGCTGGGATTATCAGGCGTGAGCCACTGCTCATGGCTGCTTTGCCTCGTTTTCTGATTTTCCAAGGTGTTGTCAGACCTATGTCTCCCCTGGCTCAGACTCAGCTGCCTGTGTCTCCCTGGGGCTGTCAAGAGCTGCCCCAGGGTCCCCGTCTCTGCTGTCCCCTGGAGGCTCCCAGCCTCCACTGAGGTTCTCCTGAGGTCCAAAGGTGAAAACAAGTCCAGGCTTCTTCCTAGGTCAGTGTGAATTCTCTGAGCACCCGGGCAGAAGAGGCCTGTCCCCAGCCTCCTCCCCCCAGTCCGTCTTCCCTGAAGCCCCTTCCCACCGTGAGCTGGGCAGGGCCAGAGCTGGACCACACCGGAAAGGCCAGCTCCACCTGTAACCACAGCCCTAACAGGAAGACAGGGAGATGGCAGGCAAGGGGAGGAGGACAGGCCCTCAGGGTGGCCCTGAGGCTCATTACCCCACCCAAACAGACGCCTGCCCCTGCCTCTCATCCAGTCCATTGGAAGGGCACCTGGTGAAAGGTAAACTCCCTGGATGTGGTGGCTCACGCCTGTAATCCCAAAACTCTGGGAGGCCAAGGCGGGCGGACCACGAGGTCAGGAGTTCGAGACCAGCCTGGCCAACATGGTAAAACTCTTTCTCTACTAAATATGGAAAAAAAATTAGCTGGGTGTGGTGGCGGGCACCTATAATCCCAGCTACTCTGGAGGCTGAGGCAGGAGAATCGCTTGAACCTGGGAGCCGGAGGTTGCAGTGAGCCGAGATCATGCCACTGCACTCCAGCCTGGGCAACAGAGTGAGACTCCGTCTGAAAAATAAAAATAAAAATGAGGTCAGGTGCAGAGGTTCACATCTATAATCCCAGCACTTTGGGAGGCCGAGGCAGGTGGATCACGAGGTCAGGAGTTCAAGACCAGCCTGGCCAACGTGGTGAAACCCCATTTCTATTTAAAAAGAAAAAGAGAGAAAGAAAAAATGGAGGGAGCCGCTGGTCCCTCTTCGCCTCGTGCTCTGCCCTCCATGCTGGCCTGGCCAG